>JAULBM010234446.1:2123-16995 GCA_032357055.1 Geukensia granosissima
CCAGTTTTTTTTAAATTTTACTTGAGGTTTCAGAAGAGTTGACATGAATGTTAGAATGTAAAATTCCCATAGGGTCCAATGTTAGACTGTTCAAAGCCATGGCAGCCATGTTAGATGGTGCCTGACAAAACCGAAACATATTTTTTTAAGAGGACCATCCAAGGACCATTATACAAAAACTTGGCTAAAATTGACTGAGAGGTTTCAGATGAGCTGACCGAAATGTAAAATTCCCATAGGGTCCCATGTTAAACTGTGCCAAGCCATGGTGGACAGCAGAACCAAACAAAATTTTCAAAGAGGACCATTTAAGGACCATTTCACCAAAGTTTGTTTATTATTGACTCAGGAGTTTCAGAGGAGCTTACTGAAATGTAAAATTCCCATAGTATCCCATGTTAAAATATGCTGAGGCATGGCTGCCATGTTGGATGGCCCTCTACAAAAACAAACATAATTTTCAAAGAGGACCATCCAAGAAACATTCCATCGAAGTTTGGTTAAAATTGGCTAAGGGGTTTCAGAGAAGTTGTTGAAAATGTAAAATTCCCATGTCCTATGTTAAACTATACAGAGCCTTGCGACCATACTGAATGGCACCCTGCAAAACCGTACACAATTTCAAAAGAGGACTATCTAAGGAACATTCCACCAAAGATTGCTTAAAATTGACTCGTGAGTTTTCGGAGAAGTTGACCAAAATGTAAAATTCTCATAGGGTCCACTGATAAACTTTGCAGAGCAAAGGTGGCAAAATTGAACGGCAACCAAGAAAACCAAACATAGTTTTTATAGATGACAATGTATGGACTAATCAACCAAACTTTGATTAAGATTGGCCAAGGGATTTCAGAGGAGTTGGTGAAAATGTATTATTCCTGTAGGATCCTATGTGAATCTATTCAGAGCTGTAGTGACCATATTGGATGGTGCTTGGCAAAACCAACACAATTTCTAAGAGGACCATCTTAGGATCATTCAATCAAAGTTTTGTTAAAATTGACTCAGGGGTTTCAGAGGGTGACCAAAATGTAAAATTCCAATAGGGTCCCTTGTTATAACAGTAAAAGATAGGTCATGATGCTTATGACCTAATATGTTGACCTTTCATGGGGAATACAAAGGAAAAACTCCATTAAAATTGTACAAGAAATAGAGACTGCATTCAAATAAGATAAAAACCCCTTATGACCCTCCCCAAAAAACAACTGGGGAGAGGTCACCAAAAATCATTACCAATCTTTATCTGGAACTAATTATCAATGTCCCAAAATATTGAAAGGATTAGTAAATTTAAGAACAAAAGTTATCATGCGGAAACCAACCTGTCTACAGACACCAACAACAACAACACTGCTGACAACAGTGTCATACCATAATATGACCGCACATTTTTGCGGTCTTATAAAAGTTTCAAATGAAAATGTTTTTTCTTGATAGGCTCAATTAAATATATAATTTGTGTATATACTTACATCAACAATACGAAACAAGAAGGTTAACAAAATTAAGCTTAATATCATAACTATGGCTGCAAATACCATAACAATCTTCCTTTCAAACTTGATGTTCACCATGAACAAAGCAATAGCAGTAATGATGACATTTTCAGCACTGGTAAAACACACTGCTGCCTCAGTATATGCAACAGATTTTACACCAAGAGTATTATATATCGTGTTGGAATAGCATATAATCTGGAACAAAATGCAAAAAAGATAATTTAATGCTCTATGGAACTTTGCATAATCTTATAACAAAGATAACCTAAATGTTTTAATTACATTCGGTAGTTTACGAGAAGGAGCGGTGAGGAGGACTATGGACAAAATGGTATGTATGTTTAAAAGATACAGTTACTAAAACATGTATTTCAATTTGTAAAATTCCTAAATTTTATAATTATATTTGGCTTATTGGCATTCCTTATGTAATGAACTGTATATTTCAATTGGTCCACGAATATAACTAGAATTTCGTAATATTCTATTGATTTTCCTATTTTTGGTCCCTATAAAGTCTGATGAAGGTTTAAAATCCAGAAAAGGACTTTACACCCAGTTCAATTTGGCTTTTGAATATTCATTATAACCATATATAAAGTCTGGACGGTATATGAGTTTCTGGCACATATTCTACATTCTTTCTTTTAAATTTTAGAGCAAAAAAAAAGACATATTTTCTTTAGGAATTCCCAAATCATTAGGACCAAAGTCTTAAACAATGAATCCCTGAGGGTTTCAATGAGGGAAAATCCACAAAAGCTCCTTACATGCAGTTCATTTCATAAGTAGTTTTGAGCAATAGAGAATGGGAGGTACACATGTAGGTCCTCTGTTTACAGTATTAAAGCATAGTAAATGTTTTGCTATAAAAAATTCAATATCATTCAGAACAAAATCTGAAATAAGAAATGCGAAATGGTATCATCTAACAAAGAATATCTGAACGTTTCATTGAATTCAATTCAGTCGTTTTTTTGACAAACAGTTAAGAGGTAAGAACCAATTCAGCATATTATTACAAAGAAAAAAAGAATAGACATTGAATTCTGTTCAGTGATTTTTGTGTAGTAGTAGGTTGGGGAAGTTTTAGACAGACAAACAACACCGTCCCTAAAGTCTATCCCAACTTTCCTGAAGTAAGGATATTATAATGTCAAAGTCTTGATATTAGAAATCTCAAATGTCTGACCTATCATAACATCGAGAGATATGCGGAAACCGCATAAAAGCCGGATTTTTCAATGTTATAATAATTATTGCGTTGTGCAGTACCTTACATCTATATATATTAATATTCCAAATATCAATCCATTCCATTTAAAAACATCTGAGTTATTGTCAGAAAACAAAACTCTCTCCTAATTCAAGGGGAAATAATTTCGACAATACATGCAACAGAGTTATAATTCTTGCGTTGTGAATTACCTTACATATATATCTATTAATGTTCCAAATATCAATCAGTTCCATTCAAAATCATCTGATTTATTGTCAGAAAACAAAACTTTAACCAAAACTTTAACCTAATTGTGGACGCTGCCTGCTCGCCATACCGACCAATCTATTAGCCAAAATTATTCGTTGAAAAATCCGGCTAAAAATAGATGCACTATGTCAGTATGTAAAAATCACTTGGATGGATATCTTTAATTTGAGGTTTACAAAAGGTTTCATATAACAAAAAATCTTGAAGGTTTCATTGAATTTCATTTAGTTTTTTGAGGAGCAGCAGGAGGTGGGGAAACCCTACAGTGTTACTATGGAAATCCCTAATATCACATAGATCAATAGCAAAATAGTATCACATAAGACAGAATCCTGAATTTTCATCACATTTGTAGGAATATAATGATATTAACTATTTTTAAAGTGTAAAAAAAGTCTTTTGATGTTTAAGACTTAGTATTGGGTCTTCCTCCAAAGATATGTTTCCCCCTGCACCCACATATTATCAAGGAATATTGGCCAACAGGAAGTGGACATGCAATGGGTTCAAAAAATATTAAAGTTCACCATACTGAAGCTCTTTGTCAAAAATCAGGAAACTAAACTGCATGGTTCCAGAGTAAAACGGGACAGAAATTTTCCTACATGAAAAAAAAGTTAAAGTCTTGGCAAACAGGAAGTGGAAATGTTACCAACTTTAAAATGCCTTACACCATATACTTCACCATACAAAGGGTCAGTGCCAAACATCAGATAGTTTACCTGCATAGTTGCTAAGAAAAATATGACAGAATTTTTCCAACATGAGAAAATTGTTGATGTTGATGAAATGCGTCCTCCTGGAAAAACCTTACATGATACACTTCACCATACCAAAGGTATCTTGCATGGTTGCTGAGGAAAATGTGACAGAAATTTATAGTCATGCAAGTGATCCCAATATGTTGCTCTGCAAAACACAGGTCACAATAAATTGTTTGCTTCTGACCTGTTAATACCTGTGTAAAAAATATTCAGGATTTACTGTGAACAATTAAAATTCAAAGAGTTTGCAGAAAATCTTATTTCAGGTGAACCTAGATTTATTTTTCTTTTTAGATTACATTTTTAAATATATGTACTTTAGAGGATCAATTGAAAATGTTTTAAATTCCTTACATATTTTTATTTTCAAAAGTCAGATATTGTGATAATGTTTGATTTCGACATGAGTGGAGTTGAAATAAGACAGATATTATGAATTTTACCAAAATGCCTAATGTTATAAAGAAATTTGATGGTTTCAAATAAGATTTTATATGTGACTTGATTATGTAACACTAAGTGGTCACTGTGGCAATTTTAGATGCTGTTCTGCAAACCCCAACAAATTTCAAAACAGGTCATCCAAACACAATTCCACCAAAGCTTGGAAAAATTTGGTTCAATGGTTTCACAGAAGTTGATGAAAAGGCTAAAATTTCCACAGGTTCCAATGTCAATTAAAGGGTCAAAGCAGCCAAACTGTATAGTATATCACGAAACTGAACATAATCTGTAAAAGGGGTCATAAACCAAAGTATGGTTTTTATTGGCTCAGTGGTTTCAAAGGAGTTGACAAAAATGTAAAAAATACCTGTAGATTGAATGTTAAACTAAGTCCAGCAATGGTGGGAGGTCATGTTGGATTGTGTTCTGGAATATCAAACATAAGTTTCAAAAAAAGGACCATCTAAGGACCATTCTATCAAAGTTTGGTTCAAATATGTAGGGCAGATTAAAACTAAGATTTTAAAGTGCATTTCCAATAGGTTCCAATGTTAAACTAAATTCATCAGTGGTCATCATCTTAATTAATCAGTAAGGATGCTGAATATAATTTTGGAAGATTTGGTGATTTTCTCTAAGGAACATTTCTCTTAAGTTTGGTTCCAGTTGGTTCAGCAGTTTTACCCTAAAGTAAATTTCAGTTCCTTTAAATAATGGAAAATAATGAAGCTGGCAAGTTTGTTTGAAAACAATAACACTAGAAAAGTTGGTTGTTCATTCCTATCATCATACGTCCACACCTAGAAATTCATATGTTCATTTTTTCTCCCACCATAAAAAATTAAGTTGTGAGTAATCTCATTTTTAGGAGAGTCAGTTAATTACATGTAAAAAAGGTGCATTTGTACATGCAGTCCACTCACATTCAACTACCTTAGAAATTGCTCAATTTTTAAATTCAAAACTGCAGAAATACTAAAATTTTAATGAGACCAATTTGCTTAGGCAATAAATTGTTGTTTATATTAGGTAAATATTTTGACATTGATTGTTATATACTGATGTTTTGAAGATATGTTCTTTAGAATGGTCAAATACTGACTGAAGTGCTCGTGGCTTTTATGCTTGATTGGCTTGATTAAGTATATTAACCCAACCTTAAAATGGACCTGCCTTGTTTAACTGTAAACAATAATTCACATGGCGTTATAATCATGGATCTGGAAAACTCTATACTTACTGAACGTGTCCGATATTCTGGTCATTTTGTGTGATAACGAAATGGTCAAAACAGACATCAAAAATTTTATCATGCATGTTTGTTATTTGGAGCCAATTATGGTGATGACTTACACTCAAGTTTTATGGCTTAATTGATGTTGTGAAATTAACTTTAGACAGTTATCAGTTAATCCTTTAACAGTCAATTACACTACCATAAATGGAAATTTTACCTATTTTGCAAATACTTATAAAATTCAAAATTTAAAAAGTTCCAATTTCAATTTTTAGACAAATTCTAACCATCAGTTAAGTTTGTTGAACAAATGTTCAAAAGTATATAACATATGAATTCTATTGTTTAAGGTAAGAAAAAATCTGAGCTTAGAATATTGATGAGACTTCAATATCTTTTATTTCCATGCTCAGATTTCCCCCCAGACAAATATTAAGAGTTTTTGGGCTATTTGACCTTTCATGACTTCATTCCATATATGGTTGTATCCAGACTGTTTCATCTTTTAATAAACCCTTTGATCAGCTGAAATAATTGACATGTTCATTGTTAACAAGCCCACATGCTTCGGTGATTACATTAAATGTAAACAATCACCTTGCTTTAAAAGATGATTTTGTTTTAAAAGACAATGGGCCTATGTATAAACCCATTAAAATTGTAGTTTTGCAGCTTCATATCAGATAAAAAACCAAATGCCCAGTCATGAAATATTTATTATTTTTCTATAAATATATTTGTGACCCTCGATATAAGTCTACAGTCTAACCAATTGCAATGTTGTAAGGTGCACATGGTCCCATAGTCCAACAGGTTACGTGTAAAACATTACTTTTAAATACAGTTTTCATTACAATTTCAATTTAACAATATTTTAACATTAATAGTAGGAAAGAAGAAAGAAATCTAAAGCACCAAAATAATTTTATTGCATTAGTTTTGTATTTTGATTGTTTTAAATACGAGAAAGTATGATTAGTGAATTCCCAAAGTCTGACCCAAATTGTATTTATAGTATCAGCTGATATTTCCTGGTAAAAAATTTGCAAACCTTCAAGGACTGTGGGCATTGAAAAATGTAATAAAAATGTTTTTTCGTCACTTTATTGTATATCTATTCTATGTAGAATGGTAAGAAAAAGTCTTGAGATTTGTCATTCAGCATAGACTACCCAAAAATAGAAAAATGTTTTTTGGGAGTTAAAATAATGATATGTTTTTGGCTATCATTCAGGAATCAAAATGTACGACAGTCATGCAGAAAATTTCCATATCCCTGGTTATAATGGAAAAATTATTAATTCAATTTTCTTGAAACCAAGTTAGTCTTTTACAAAGGGGAAAGTGAAGTAAGGACACACGGTCATTATCTTTTTTGTGACCAAAAATTAAAGTTGCTAGACAGCAAAATCCATAATTTAAAGAAACTGAAATGCACTCATGTAACTTGGAAAAGGAAAACAATTACATGCAACACGTGTAAAAGTTCTGACTGACATCTATTTATAGGAAATAATTAAAGTCGGATGTACGTTATATTTGTCTGATTTACTAGATCTGTTCTCGTGGTAAATCTTTTCTAAACTGACAACATTTCTTCTCGTTCTCTTAACTTGGTCAGCACCTCCAATAGAACATTCCAGCCACGTTTGGTTTCAGTCCATTCAGAGGTTCAAAATGTGAAATGTTGACGGTAGACGGACGCAAAGTCATTACAATGGCTCACATGACCCTTCAGAACAGTGTAGCTAAAACGACGTCGTTTTGGTTTATATGAATTTTTCCAACAAATTCATTGAAACATGTAAATGATTGTTTGGTCCGTTTTTTTTTTTTTATTTCAATACATATAAACAAAGTAGACACTGATTGTAGCTAGTGGGTACATTTGCAATGAATTTACCTGGGAACTTACGTAGTTCTAATGGTGTCAGATTTGTTTACCGGTTAAATGTTTTTTACTTCTTGGGCCAGGTCATTGTATTTATGTATAAATTGTTCAGTTGTGAAGTTTTGGTTGATAATGAAATACGTGGGAAATAATCCTTTGATAAAATGACCGCACGATATATTTACGATAACCCATATATTACTATGATAAATATTATGTTTATTTTTTGAAGGATGCCAAACTGTTTTGGTTCGTGTAACGTCTAGTCTATATCTGGAATCACGTACAGACTTGTACAAATGTGAAGACAGCAATAGATAAACTACACGTACCTTAATAATGTACTTTAATTGCCGTCTAGCAAAATTTTTTTTACCATCGTTCATATTTTGATACGTTCCTTTTTCCACTTTCATTTTTGTAAAGATTTATTTGATTTTAATAAAATTGATTTTGAAATTTTTCCCATTATAAAGTCAAAGTTCAAAGTTCTTTATTTTCCAATCATGGGCCCTCAATGGGACAAAATAACAATATATAACCACGGGAATTATTTCTTCCCGATAATCTAACCAATCATGCAAAAAAATCCACCAACACGTATTAATTACCGGTTCGATCATTGAAATATCGGCATAATAATTATTAAAAAAAAAAAATAATAATTGAATGTCAAAGTACAAAATGTATTTACCACAAACAACTAATTAATGCCCATACATATCACTTTCATTGACATATAACATTTTTGTATAGTTGATTCGAGTGGACCGCATGTTCGTGTTCACCTTTTCTCTATGATAATTTGAGTTGAACATAATTGGCCGTCAAATGATGTTTTTTAAATTTAATCTTCACTGATGTTGAAATTGTCGGTTCTTCCAAGATGCCGGATGTAGACGATAGTAACAACAATTGGTAAAATCGTAGATAGAAACATCCTTGTCATTTTTTGGTTAAAATCTAGTCTGCTATCGCCAATAACTGCTCTCCGGAGACGGCTATTTTAAGTTGGCAACATAGTATCAAAACCTGATAATCACTTTGTAAGGAATTATAGGGCTTATGTTTGCAATTTGTCAAGTATATTTCTGGACTTATATTATACAAATGTGCCAATGTAGCAAAAATAGTCTTGGTAGGGAATTGTAGTGCCAAATGTAGGCTATGTTTGGTTTTTAATGTTTTTAATCCATGATTATGACTAACTAATGGTGAGGCACATTATATGACAGTTGAATTACATAACACACGAATCGCCGTCAAAGTAAACAAACTTGGACGTTGAAAACATACGAACACTTGTTGAATATAAATTCAGAATTAATTTATGCGTATTTCTGTTAGCGGCAGTCATAAATGGCATATACTCGCAAATGTAGCACCACGATAAACGCGACTCTAGTACAAAACAGGGAAGTTTAGAAGCATGTTGGAGAATTTGAAAACATAAAAAAATTATGAAAAAAGTTGCTGTTTGTTTCATTTATATAAGGTATCGTTGAGTTGAGTTCAGTATTTTGTCATTTAATTTAGTTACTTTCGATTTTCTTGTAATGATCCGATTTTGCCAGACGAATGATAGAATGGAAATCGAACTGAACGTCATATTGAATAGAAATGTTACGTTATTAACTTGACAAATGTAATATATGCATATTATATATATGTATATTAATATTATGTTTAACATATTCTATTCATTTATTTGCACACCTGTTTGTTGTATTTACAGCACCATATTCATTTGATGCTGACGTTTTAGCTTCCGTATTAAAAAAGGAGAGACAGAGAGTAACAGATATTCTGAAACAGTTTGCAGACTTGTTGACACAAACAGGGGTAAGATTTATGTCTTTTGTCCAAAATCATTGTTTTATTTTTTTTAGTTCAATTTGTCGAACATGATAATTACAACAAAAATTAAGATTGTAAAAGTCTTTTACATGCAGACTGTAATACCGATTTGTGCAACCGTAAAAGTCTTTTACATGCAGACTGTAATACCGATTTGTGCAACCGTAAAAGTCTTTTACATGCAGACTGTAATTCCGATTTGTGCAACCGTAACAAGGCATTGATTTTCCTATATATGTGCGCTTCTTCTGTCGGAAATTGTTTTAATGTTTTCCTAATACTTAGTCTGGTGTGCTTTGACAAACGGCAAATCAATGCTTCGTCTTCGGATTGCATTCGTAACGATGAATAGGTAAATAATATTAGCTGAGTGTACACGTGTATTTTATGTCTGTATAGAAATTCCCTGCAGTCAAATGGTACTTTCAGTAGTGTTGACACGTATTATATTTTATGTTTACATGTACTGTATAGCTGAATGGTACTGTCAGAAGTGTAATGTCTCGTTTATGTGTGTGCTGTAGGTGACTGGTACTGTCAGAAGTGTTATGTCTCGTTGACGTCTGTGCTGTAAGTTAATGGTACTGTCAGAAGTGTTATGTCCCGTTTCGTCTGTGCTGTAGGTAAATGGAGTGGCCACAAAGGTTATGTCTCGTTGACATGTGTGCTGTAGGTGAATGGCATTGTCAGAAAGGTTACGTCTTGTTGACATGGGTGCTGTGGGTGAATAGCCATGTCAGTAGTGTTATGTCCCTTTTACGTATGTGCTTCTGGTGAATGGTACTGTCAGAAGTGTTCTTCCACATCTTATTTTCATATTATGTATAACATTTATACTGTAGTCGAATGGTTTTGTCAGAAGTGTTCACATATATTAATTGTCTTGTTTACATGTGTACTGTAGATGAATGGTTATGGCTCATTTGCGCTGTCAGAAGTGTTTGTTCCACTTATCCTATTTTTATATTATGTTTTACATGCGTACTGTAGATGTGGTTCACGCGTATTATATGTTTTGTATAAATGTGTACTGTGGTGAACTCTACTGTCAGAAGTTTTCAAATGCATTAAAATGTCTCGTTTAGGTGACTTAACGTGTACTATAGATTGATGGCATTGTCAGAAGTGTTTACATGTAATTTTTGTCTTTTACATGTGTACCTATAGATAAATGATACAGTCAGAGGTGTTGACAGGCATTTTATGTCTTTTATGCATTTTTACTGTAGGTGAAAGTGACTGTCAGAACTGATCACATGCATTTTATTTCTTGTACGCATTTTACTGTAGGTGAAAGGTACTGCCAGAGGTAATCACACGTATTTTATGTCGTTTAAACATTTTTACTGTAGGTGAAAGGTACTGTCAGAAGTATTCACACGTATTTTATATCTTGTATACATGTGTATTATAGGTTTATGGTACTTTCCGAAGTGTTGACACGTATTTTATATCCAGTATACTTGTGTATTATAGGTGAATGGTACTGTCAGAAGTGTTCACACGTATTTTATAACCAGTATACTTGTGTATTATAGGTGAATGGTACTGTCAGAAGTGTTCACACGTATTTTATATCCACTTAACTTGTGTATTATAGGTGAATGGTACTGTCAGAAGTGTTCACACGTATTTTATATCCAGTATACTTGTGTATTATAGGTGAATGGTACTGTCAGAAGTGTTCACACAACATCACCTGGAGAAGGCATTATCAAGGTTGCTAAAGAGGTAGATGCTGACATGATTGTTGTCGGTTGTCGTGGAATGGGGAAGATTCGCCGGACACTTCTAGGATGTACCAGTGACTATATTTTACACCATTCTCCTGTCGATGTCATTGTACATATATGTCCAATAATATCAGAGAAACGAAAAATGTCGCTAAGTTCGCAGTCAAGTAGAAAAAATTCGCTGATTGGCTCTTCAAGTCGAAAGAATTCATTGATTGATGAGTTTCCACGACGATTGTCATTGAGTGAACAGTCAAACCAAGAAAGAATGTTTCATGATCAGGCAAGGCGAAAAATGTCTCTGTGGTAGTTGTCAACCAGGCAAAATAGTTAATAGGTCACACAATACCGAAAATGTGGCTGAGTTAATTAAGGGGTTTTAAATTGAGAGAACATGTGTCATTGTTTTAATTCCTCCTTAAACTTAAACTTCTGTCTGTTGATGGTTATAGAAATATAAAGGATTTTTAAGGAGATTTTACAACTTTACACCTAAACTGCACGAAGTTAATAATTTATATAATCTGCTATTGAAAGGAAACTGTGCATTCACATGTATATACTAGGACCTGTCTTGTAATCCGTTCTAACCATTTTTCTCATTTTTACAGTATGTGATATGCAATTGTTAAGAATAATGTATGTTACAATGACGAAATATAATAACATGATATTTTCCTAAATGATATTTGTTTGCGACAAAAATACTTCGTATGTACTGAAAGTAATACATGAAGACTTCAAACATGTAATTAAGGTCCTTCAAACAAAGGTCTTCCTAATTTCAATTTTGAGTTATCGCTCTTCTCTTATTTTCCTACTACACACTATCACGAACTGTATCAGGGACTGCCAGGGTAAAAGCTCACATTATCTTTAAAGCCAGGTGAGCTAAAAACGGGTCAATATATTCAAAGCCAAGAAATTTTTAGAAATCACTTGAATTGGATTTATTAAAAATATTTCATAAAAATCTATTTCAATGCTTTTACCACGTAAATCTCCGGTAAATAATTTATTCTTATTCTGGATGTCTTATCTAACAAGCCAATTCGAGTCAAATATAATGAAAGTTAAAAAATATTCTTTAAATAATGTCAAAATATGGGCTGTAAACTGTGTTTTTGTCAAAAATGGAATCACTATCGGAATATTATGATTGGTATATTTCAATTTAAAATATTATACCCCATTTAGACAAATGTATTAAAACAAGACACATTAACGATGTGTTTCGGAAATACTCTTTTAGATTTTACGTTCTGTGTGCATCGAACTAAAAAAAAAAAAAAAAAACTTAACTGTTAGTTGAACGGACAATTCAAAAACCTTATAACGGAAGGTAAAACTAGTACGACAAAATATTTAAAGTAACTTATGTATGTTTCTTGAACTCAGTGTCTCGATTTTTACTAATTTTGGAAAAAATTATATGAAATAATCTCCAATTTTTTACGAAATACAATGTAAAAAGAGTTCCGGTATCTTTTGTATATGTTATCGATTTCCATGTTAACTATTTTGCACGAAGGACTTGTGAATTTTAGAAAATAAATAAGATTTTGATAGAATTAAAATTTTTTCACAAAAATCAACAATTTTCACAGAGCCGTGCAAACAACACCTGTATTATTTTGAATACCCGATTTGGTTGCCGGTAAGTTCTAAATTCCCTTTTCAGATTTTGCTTTAAGAATGAAGTAACCAAAAGATGATGGACTCAGCTTATGAAACGTACATTAGCTTATCATATTTTTGTATAGTCATATAAACGCTTACATGCAATTTACTATTGTATTTTCTTGATTATACATGGTGAAGCAATGTTAGTAGGGGCTTTGCACTTTTGTATTACGAATCGAAAACCTCCATGCGGATGGATATCAATCTTTAAGAATTTGCATGATAATCATTCTAGATGATTTTCATTGTGTCAATTTCAGTGTGTATTTAGAAGTACAAAATCTTTACTGTGGTTTTAAAACTTTGATTAGGTATTTTTAGAACTTCTGTATGACTCATTTATGCAAATATAAGGGATATGGAGTAAATGCCCGGAATACAACAACCCATTCGTCATCCACATGTTTTGCAAATTGTACAAGAATACATACGTAAGATAGCAAAGGGCTTTTCTGGATTTATCGTCATCGGGTACGCCAGGATGGGCCAAAACTCGTTTACTTAATGTTTCTTACTGTACATCATCTTTATATATATTGTAACAGTAAGCTTTGATCCGTGTGAATCTTCGTGCGTTTACATATCCTTAATCTCAGATTACAACAGACAAAGTCTATAAGTTAAAATAATGATGAACGCATTCTTCATGTAACCAGGTATTAACCAGAATATTTTTTTTTGCAATGGAAATATCACCAGTTTGTTGCTTCAGGTTCTTCAGCCTCGTGTCTCTAACGAAAACGCATTTCTCATCACCCTACATTACGTGTGTCTAACATCCTCTGGTAGAAAAAAAAGAAAATGCTAACAAATTAAATTTTTATCTGACATGCCATGTTAGTAAATAAATGTTTGAAATCATATCCCTTTGAAGAGATTAATAATATATTTTTATCTTATTGATTGTTTCTCAGCTATTGTCTTTTATATTTTGTATTTTTGCATTACACATAACTGGCTTCAAACTTGCAATGTATATAAATTGTGTATATCAAAGGTGCATCTTAAAAACATTTTATTTTGCTTCTGAACCCTGTTTGCAACTTTGCATTGTTTCTGTTGGCTCATTATTTGTCACATTTTCTACATGACCTGGATTCACTTTCATAAAGCATTTCAGTTTATCCACAACTCTAAAACCGACCAATTAAATCACCCATTTCACTTGTGGAGAAAAAACTCAGAATGATACGTTAAATGTACTAACTGAAAAACATGCATTTTTGATCGAGCGAAAGTTCTGTAAAATCTGTCTTAATCTACTTTAAGGTAAAATGGGTCAAAATGGGCTTCATAAATTGTTAATTTTAAGACAAAAATGATTTGTTGGCTCATTACTGTTTAACTCATATTATAGTGTAGATCAAATGTCTTTCCATCAAATCACCGTTTCCAGCAAATATGGAGTGTGCGCCATATTACTATGTCCACACTTACCACAGTACTCATTTCTAAAACTTCCTGGTGGTATTAATTAGCTGTTTTGTCTTACATTTGCAGAGCACGTAAGATAACGTTAGGATTACATATAATATCTCCATTGTTATACATTTATTGGCATAATGATAAGAGATTTGCTCGTCTTTATTGTCGAAGATGATCTTAAACGATAATTGAGTTGTTTTTAGAAGTACAACGGATTTTATAAAACTATAAAAAAGTTATATGCAAAAATTTTATAAATACTATACATCAAAGAGGTTAAATAAAATATTCCAAAATGTATAAATGTTTTGTTTTTGTTTTGTCGCTCGTATAAGCGAATGACCCATTCAAGACCGCCTCAAGCGTGCTAGCCTTGAGTGCGGAAGTTCATAGGTTCCCTGGCCTTGACTAAGCACACATCATTTAGGATAAAGAGCGGGTCATGACTTGGCCCTCCGTGGCTACAGTGTTGTGGATTTCGTAAACTAACACGTTTAAAATCTGTCTCGGTCTAGTACTAAGCAGGGTTCGTTAATTTGCTCTCGTCCTGAATATAACTGCAGAATTTGCTGCTGAACCGGTTAAGCAACATTCAGTCAAATCAATCCCATGGTATGATTCATTTATACAATATTTTGTTTTCCATGTAATATGCCAAAATATGTTCCATCGTTTGAAGGCATAATTCACAACATTGAGGGGAGTGCACTATACCTTCTTACCTTGGGACATATTTTGGCATATTACACGGATTACACAATATTATTATCCCCGCGCTAAGCGATAGCGCGGGGATAATGTTTTACTGTTCGTCGTACGTACGTACGTACGTCTGTTGCCGTTAATG
>JAULBM010234556.1:0-16995 GCA_032357055.1 Geukensia granosissima
TGCTATAGAAGATATTGTCAAAGTCTTTGTCACTCATATTCATTTGGATCATTCTGGCGGAGCTTGGAAGTTAGCCGAACTAGGTGTCGATATTTATGTTCATCCCATTGGTGCTCCCTTCCTAGTTAATCCCGATAAGTTAGTGCAATCGGCTAGTCGCATTTATGGAGACAAGATGGAAACCCTTTGGTCAACGGTTAAAGGTATCGATGAGAAGAAAGTTTTTCCTGTGGAAGATGAGGCATCTTTTGAATTCATTAGTCCTCACAATGACAAGAAATTTACAGTTCAATCTCACCATACTCCTGGTCATGCCAGTCATCACATCGCTTGGCAAGTGGAAGATATTCTCTTTGCTGGAGATGTCTTAGGAATTTGTGTGGGAGATAATATGGTAGATGTTCCAGCTCCACCTCCCGACTTTCATGTCGATGATTGGTTGGCATCGATAGCCAAGATTAAGAAATTAAAACTTGCAGAAGTGGTGCTCACTCATTCCGGTGGTTTTAAAAATGTTAAGCAACATTTAGACAGAGTAGAAAATCGAATTTATGAAATCGTTGGTTGGTTTAGGGGACAATTAAGAACTCCTATCACTAAGGATGAGGTAGAAAAGAAATTCATTCAATTCATTAAAGAAAATTATATTCAAAATGGTTTAGATGAAGAAACCGCTAATAGTTATATAAACATCAATCCTCCTTTTATGACTGTGATGGGGGTGCTTCGCTATCTGAAAAAATATGAAAATCTCTCTTGTTCTGAAGAGTAAATAAATTATTATCCTTATTTTGTGAGTTTTTCAATTTCAAAAAATCATTATCTAAATTAAATAAGACAATAAAAAATTTTATAAATGTTATCCGTTAATAAAATCAATCCAAAAACTTTCAATCTTATTTTTTGGGTAGGATTAATCCTTACTTCTCTATTCTTCTCTATTAATGCTAAAAGCTCTTATTCTCCTGATGAACATTTTCAAATCATAGAGTTCGCTAATTGGAAATTAGGCAAAGTTAGTGAGAATACCTTACCTTGGGAATTCGCTGCTCGACTGCGACCTACTTTACAACCTACTATAATGTATTTCCTTTATCGAGGAGCAGAAAATTTTTTTGGTTTTATCGATCATTTCCAGTTTGCTATTTTTTTGAGGATTTTATCTAACCTACTATTTTTAGTGACAGTATTTTTTTTATTAAAAGCGACTAGGCCCCTTATTGATAAAGATAAATTCATTTATTATCAATTGATGTTAGGTTTTTTTTGGTATGTCATTCCTAACCATGTTCGCTTTACATCGGAAAATTGGGCATCTAATTTCTTTGCTTTAGCTTTTTGTTTGATGATTAGTCCGATTAAACGGAAAAATTATCTATGGCTAGGGGTTTTGCTTGGATTGGCATTTTGGTTTAGATTTCAAGTTGGTTTGATGATTGCTGGTTATTACCTATGGATGGTTCTTTTTAATCGCCAACAAAAAGACTTTTACTATAAAATGTTTTTTCTAAGTTTGGGATTAGGTGTGATTTTAATAGCGGGGGTATTGTTAGATAGTTGGTTTTATCAGGAGTGGGCATTATCCCCTTTAAATTATTTTAGGTTTAATATCGTAGAAGATGGTGCCTCTACTTTTGGAACTAGTCCATTTTGGTATTACTTTTTGGTTTTTCTACAATATTCTATTCCACCCTTTAGCATTGTATTTTTTGTATTGGTCATAAGTTTTTTTATTTGGAATCCTCGTTCCATCTTGCTTTGGACGGCTGGATTGTTTTTTTTAATTCATTCTTTCATTGGTCACAAAGAAGTAAGGTTTCTTATTCCTATTATTCTGCTTTTACCACTAACTATTTTCTTAGCATGGCAAAACTGGCAAGCGAAAGTAGCTTCTCTTCAAATACCTGTTTGGATAAAAGGTTGGCTTAAATTATTTTCTATAAAATTATTGGCTCTAGTTAATGTACTTTTTTTAGTTGGTGCATTTTTAGGATCGTATGATTTACCTACCACGGTCATGGAGAAACTTTATAAATTGAACCTTGAAGAAAAAAAAGTTATTACTGTATTTACCTATTCCAATCATCCAGACAACTTCATCAGGCCTCCCTTTCATCATCCGGGAATGATGTGGTTTTACACGCCACCCCAAACTGAGTTAGTTAATTTTCGAGCAGAGAATTTTAATGAAAAAATTAATGACACTTTTAATAAAGATTCTTTAAGTAGTCCTTCTAGGAGTTATTTTATTTATACAGAAGAACCACTAAAAAGTGAAGAAATAAATTTTTTTAATCAACATTCATTTGCTCCTAAACTTGTTTTTGAATTTCCACCACCTTTTTTAAAAGAAAGAAATTATTTTAATTGGATAGAAAAAACTAAAATGGACCACAGGTTTCTTTATCGGATATTACCAAAATAATCTAATGGATTCAATCTTAATGGGTGAATAAGATGACGGTTTTATTGTAAAATATATTAGATGAAAAAAGAAATAAAAAAAGAAGTCGTTAATATCGGAATGTTTGGTTTGGGCGTAGTCGGCTCTGGAGTCTTAAATCTCCTACGAGAAAACCAAGCTATTATTAAGAAAAGATGTAATAAAGTTTTTAAGATTACTAAAATAGTTGTTCAAAATCCTAAAAAGAAAAGACCGATTCCTTCTCGATTTTTAAAAGGAATACAAATTTCCAATGATCCCAAAACCATTTTAGACGATCCTAAGATTGATGTGGTTTTGGAATTGATCGGTGGGAAGGGATTGGCTAAACAGATATTTAAACACTGCATTGCTAATCATAAACCACTCATCTCTGCTAATAAGGCCTTCCTTGCTGAAGATAGTCATTTAATTGCTAATTTTTTTAAACGAAGTAGAACTTGCCTAGGGATTGAAGCTAGTGTAGCTGGCTCTATTCCTATCCTGCAGGCCCTTCGCTATGGATTGAGTGCTAATGATATTAAGAGTGTTTATGGAATTATTAATGGTACAGCTAATTATATATTAAGTGCTATGGAAAAAAGGGATCTTCCTTTTCAAGAAGCATTGTCCGAAGCTCAAGCTTTAGGTTATGCCGAACAAGATCCTACTTTTGATATTAAAGGTAATGATAGTGCTCATAAATTAGCTATCTTGATGGGGATTGCCTTCCACCATCGTTATCGTTATCAAGAAATTAGCAAAGAAGGTATTGATCAAGTCGATCCTTTAGATATTCATTATGCTAAAGAGTTTGGTTATGTTATAAAACTACTTGGGATTGCCAAGAAAACTAAACATGGTTATGAGGGAAGGGTGCATCCTACTTTAATTCCTCAGGATCATTTATTGGCGGCAGTTCATGGGGTTCATAATGCGGTTTTTGTCGATGGTAATTATTCCGCTCCACAATTACTCTATGGATTAGGAGCCGGTTCTAAGCCGACCGCTTCAGCGGTGGTTTCTGATTTAATTGGAATGTTTGAATATGAAGATATTAATTCTCCCTTGGATGCTCCAGTAGAAAAGTATTTTTTTGAAAATAGTTTAGAAAAAATCATCCCTTTAGATAAAGTTGTGTCTAAGTTTTATATTCGTCTACGAGTTTTAGACATCATTGGAGTGATGAGTAAAATTAGTAAAATTTTGAGTAAGAATAAAATTAGCATTTCTCAAATGATTCAAAAAAGAATTAAAGATGATGATCGTAAAGTAGATTTAATCATTACGACTAACCAATGTGTGGAAAAGAATATGAACAATGCATTAAGTGTCATTGTTAAAGAGAAATTTGTTCTTCCCCGTTGCTGTTATTATCGAATTGAAGAAATTGATGAGTAAATTTCCTCAATTTCCACTTTCGCCATCTGATCGACAAGATAAGTATGGCTATTATAAAAGTTTGTTTCGTTATAGCTTTTGGTTGGGATTTATTTTCTTATTTGTCTTTGGGGTAGCTTTTGTTTTTTTTCTTAAAAAAAACCCAACCCATCAACTGATTGATTTTCGTGGTCGAAATATCATTGAAACTATTCAGTGGTTGAATAAACATTCCCTTAAGGTTTTGATTTCCGAGAAAATTGATATAAAAGTCCCCCGCTATCATGTTATCTCCCAGAACCCCGCTCCGGGAGATACCGTGAAAGAGAATCGTACTATCTCAATTGTGGTTAGTTCTGGACAACAAGAATTAACCATGCCTAATTTCGTGGGAACTAATTACTCTCAAGCTTATAATAGCTTGTTAGCTCAATTCTCTGGTTATCAAATTATTCCTAAGGTGACTAAGATTGAAAAATTTTCTGATATTGAAGAGGGTTTGATCATTGATCAATATCCTAAGTATGAGCAACCAGTTGATCTTAATGAAGAAATCATCTTTATTGTTAGCAAAGGAATTACAACTGGTCCAATTGAAGTAGGAGATTATACTTCATCAAATTATGTAGATGTTGAAAAAGAAATAGTCGCTAAAGGCATTAATGTTGATGCTAATTATTTATTCACACGTGATCGGAAGCTATCCGGAAAAATTGTTTTTCAAGATAAAGAGAGCGGTACGATCCTCCATCAAGGGGAAAGCATCCAATTTACAGTTGGAATTTATTCCTCTGAAGAACAAATCAATAATAAAACCATTAGTAAAATTGAAATTTTGCGGACTTATCAGGCGATTATTCCTAAGACAAGTAACTTAGAATCTTTTAAAGAGAATTTATTTTCTAATAATCAAAGTGTTTTTTACTCTAGCAATGCTCAAATAGCCACTACGATTAATCAGCAAAAAAGAGTTCAAATTTTTTTAAAAGACTCATTAGGTGAGCGAGTATTGCTTGATGATTTTTATTTTGGTGGAGAGAATCTCTATCTTCCCTATAAGACAGTAGGTAAAGCTCGACTTCAAGTTTATATCGACGATGAATTATTCGACGAAGTTTTGTTAAGCCGATAACTTTTTAGAGCGAAATGTTTTTGCTCAATTCTCAACAAGAACAATCAGTTAAACATAATCAAGGTAACACCTTAATCATCGCAGGAGCAGGTTCCGGGAAGACTCGAACTTTAATTGCTAAAATTGCTCATCTTATTCTTCATGAGAAGGTTTCTCCTTATCACATTTTAGCAATTACTTTCACGAACAAAGCTGCCCGAGAGATGAGGGAGCGAGTAGTTCCTTTAGTGGAGGGGTTTTTAAAAACTCAACCAGAATTAAACCAGCAAAGTTTTTTCCGTGCTCTGCAAATTAAAACCTTCCATAGTTTTGGAATGTTCATCTTAAAACAATTCATTGATCGCCTGCAATTTAAAACTAACTCCGAATCCAATCAATTCTATAACCGAAAATTTTCCATTATTGATCCTGATGACCAGAAGAAAATCATTAAACAACTCCTTCCCGAATACAGCATGAGTGAAATCCCCATGAAAAAACTCTTGTTCTTATTTTCTACTTGGAAAAATGATTTACTCTATGCAGATAAAGATGACTTTGCGGAAAAGGCAGCAGATTATTTTGAGGACTATGTTTTTAAAATTGATCCAATCACTCTTTATCGTAATTACTTGGCTTACAATCAAAAAAGCAATGTTCTAGATTTTGACGACTTAATTGGTTTTACTATTAAACTATTTCAAGACTCTGTGGTGAAGGACTATATCTCTAGGAGATGGAAATATGTTTTAGTCGATGAATATCAAGACACTAATCATGCTCAAGAAAAAATCATCGAATTTTTTATTCAGAATGGAGCTAAAGTAACAGCGGTAGGAGATGATCAACAATCAATTTATGGATTTCGAGGAACTCAAGTAACCAATATTTTATCCTTTAAAAAAAAATACCCAGAAGTCAAATTATTCATCTTAGAAGAAAACTATCGAAGCACCCAGCCCATTCTTAATTTAGCTAATCATGTTATTGCTAAGAATCCAGTCACTTATAAAAAAAATCTTTTTACTAAAAATAATTCTGGAGTGAAACCTAGTTATCATCTTTTTGAAAATGATATCCAATGCACCAAGTGGATTGTTTCTAAAATTGCCGAAGTAGAAAAGACGGTTCCTCTTAATGAGATTGCTATCTTCTATCGCACCAACTATCAATCACGAATCATTGAAGATGTTTTAGTTAGCCATAATTATCCCTATCATATTTTGCGTGGTCTTAAGTTTTATCAACGAAAAGAAATCAAAGACTTACTTGCCTACCTTATTTGGTTAATCAATCCTAGCGACAGAGTGGCATTTGAAAGAATGGTAAGTTTCCCTCCTCGTCGAGTAGGAGAAAAAAGTATTGATAAGCTAATCAATTATTTAGACAGTCAAGGAATGGGCTTAGAAGAAGTCTTCCGTCCCGATGTAGTTTCCCAAATTAGAGACAGTAAAGGGCAAGAGGCATTTGCTCAACTTGGTCAGATGTTTAAACTAGCTAGAGAAAGAGTTGATGATCCGCCTCATCAAGTGGTTGAGTTTATTCTTAATCGAAGTGGCCTTCAAAAAGAAGCAGAGTCCGAGGAAGATCCAGTTGCCCGTGATACGAAGCTAGGAAATTTTGATTCTTTCATCGACACCATCCATTGGTTTGAACAACAACACGGTGGAAATCTTGAAGAGTTTATTTCTTCAATTGCTTTAGGAGATGAAGAAAATGATACACCTACTCCTAAAATAAATTTGATGACGGTGCATAATGCTAAAGGATTAGAATTCAAGGTAGTTTTCTTAGTTGGGATGGAAGAAGAGGTTTTTCCTCATCATCTTTCCATGGGAGATATTGAGGAAATTGAGGAAGAGAGACGACTTTTTTATGTAGCGATTACACGGGCTAAGGAACAATTATACCTGTCAGCGGTTAAGACTAAATATCATTTAGGTCAATTTAACTATATGCAAGAATCACGGTTTATTAAAGAGATTTCAGATGAATTTTTAGAAAAATTTGATGAAAATCCTCAAGATGGTGAACATGAATTTTTTTAAAGAACTACTGATTGGGTTTATAATTATTGCTAATTTATGTTAGAATAATATAGTGGAAAGACAAAGGATCTTATCATTTTTTTTTGGCTGGAGCAAAGGTATAACTAAAATAATTTCTAAAAAGTTTAAAATAGCTCCGAAAATTAACCTACTAACAACTCCTCAAATAGCTCGATTAATAACTTGGAAATTATTAGTTTTATTTATTCTAAGTAGTTGTGCTGCTTCTAGCAGTTATAAGAATGGATTTGAACTACTCCCTTCAAATATAAATATCGAAAACATTATTCAAGGAGGTCCTCCTAAGGATGGAATTCCAGCTCTTGAAAAGCCTAAATTCCTATCTTCTCGAAGAGCAGATTTTTTAGATAATGATGACTTGGTTATCGGAATTACAGTTAATGGAATTAGTCGAGCTTACCCTATTAAAATTCTTAACTGGCATGAAGTAATCAATGACAAAGTGGGAGATAAACATTTTATTGTTACCTATTGTCCGTTATGTAGGAGTGGAGCAGCTTTCATTACAGATAAAGAAGATGAAGAAGATGAAAATAAAAATTTTTATACTTTTGGGGTTTCTGGATTACTTTATAATAATAATATACTGATGTATGATAAAAAAACCGAGTCGTTGTGGTCTCAAGTTTTAGGGAAGGCAGTAGCTGGTAAATTAGTTAATACCGAATTAGAAATGATCCCCTCCGTTACAGTCACTTGGAGAGAATGGAAAAGAAGCAATCCTCGTACTGTCGTACTTAGTACTGAAACGGGGTTTTCTAGAAATTATTTAAAAGATCCTTATCGAACCTATCCATATACTAAACAGATTTATTTTCCAGTAACCGACCAAAACCTTAAATATCATCCTAAAGAATTAGTCCTTGGAGTTTATATCGATGGTGACTATAAGGCATATCCTTTTTCTGAATTAGAGAAAAATGGTAAATCTCGTTTTCAAGATGAGATTTACGATAAATCCTATACGATTACTTGGGATAAAAAAACAAAGGTCGCTAAAATATTTAATGATCAAAATATTGAGTTAGACTCCATCACCCTTTATTGGTTTAGTTGGTATGCTTTTTTTCCTAAAACTAAAATTTTTGAGGTGAAAAAGGAATGAGATGAAAATCTTCCTGCAAACCTCTTAATCGTTTATTAGAATTTATTAATCATTTATGAATCAATCAAAAACATCTAAACCTAAAAAGAAAATTACTACTAATTCTCTTCGTCATGCAGTTAAAAATATCATCTTGCCTCGTTGGAAAAGAATCCTTCTCGGTTTATTTTTGATCATCCTTAGTCGATTAGCTTCCTTGGTCTTGCCTGGTTCTTCTAAATTTTTAGTCGATGATATTTTTGTTGCGGGTCAGATATCTAAACTACCCATTCTTCTCATGGCGGTAGGGGGAGCTATCTTTGTGCAGGCGGTAAGTGGTTTCTTATTAGTCAAACTACTTAGTGTTGAGGCACATCACCTTATTTCTCAACTAAGGATTAGTATTCAAAAATACATCCTTCGATTGCCCCTTTCTTTTTTTATTAAGGAAAGATCGGGTGCAGTAGTCTCTAGGATTATGAGCGATGTCGAAGGAGTTAGGAATTTAGTTGGTACTGGATTGGTGCAAATGTTTGGTGGAATCCTCTCTGCGGTCTTGTCTCTGTTTATCCTAATCCGAATTAATAAAGAAATGACATTGGCTTCTTTATTAGTCCTTTCTTTGTTTGTCCTAGTCATGATGAAGGCCTTTAAAACCATTCGACCCATCTTTAGAAAAAGACAAGAAATTAATGCTGAAGTTACCGCTCGTCTGGTTGAAACCATTGGGGGAGTTAAAGTCATTAAAAGTTTTGCTGCTGAAGAGAGGGAGCAAAAAGTTTTTGAAAAAGGTGTCTACTCGCTTTATGATAATGTTAAAAAGAGTTTGACCGCCACTGCTTTGACAACCATGGTGACCCTTTTACTAACTGGGGTGATTTCTTGTATGGTGATGGCAATGAGTGCTTATGCAGTAGTGGAAGGAAGGATGACCAGTGGAGATTTCCTTGCTTATTTAATGTACCTTGGCTTGCTTACTTTCCCCATCGTGCAGATGTCTAATATTGGTACTCAAATGACAGAGTCGTTTGCTGGATTAGATCGTATGGATGAGGTTTATCGGATGGCTACTGAAGATGAGGATCCGGAGCGGATTCATGAGATTGATAAAATTAAAAAAGGAATTGTATTTGATAAAGTAGATTTTTCCTATCAACCTCAAAAGGCAAGTGAAAAGAAATTAGAAAATTTACAAGATTTCCAAGAGTTTCAAGAAGCAGTGCTTAAAGGAATTTCTTTAGAGATTAAAGTTGGCGAGATGGTTGCCTTAGTGGGCAGTTCCGGGTCGGGAAAATCGACGATTGCTTCCTTAGCTCTTTCTCTATTCACTCCTACCAAGGGTCGTATTTTAGTAGATGGCATAGATTTATCCACAATAAAACTAAAAAGTTTTCGTCGTCAGTTAGCAGTTGTTTTACAGGATGACTTCCTCTTTGATGGAACTATCAAAGAAAATCTTTTGTTTGTAAAACCAGATGCT
Organism: Geukensia granosissima; assembly: GCA_032357055.1. Lineage (NCBI taxonomy): Eukaryota > Metazoa > Mollusca > Bivalvia > Mytilida > Mytilidae > Geukensia > Geukensia granosissima. The sequence continues at coordinate 9,547 of JAULBM010234556.1, forward strand.
AGTGAAAAAGACATTAATCAAGCGATTAAACTAGCTCACGTTGATGAATACATTAAAAATTTTAAAGATGGTTTGGATACGGTCATTGGAGAAAGAGGGGTAAGACTCTCTGGGGGTCAAAAACAAAGGTTATCGATTGCTAGAGCGATTTTAGCCAATCCTAGTTTTCTCGTCCTTGATGAGGCAACGTCTTCTTTAGATAACATTAGTGAAAGGTATATACAAGACTCTTTAAAAAAACTTTTTAAAAACCGTACTACTTTAATCATTGCTCATCGTTTGAGTACCATTGAAAGGGCTGATAAAATCTTAGTGATTGAAAATGGTAAAGTTGTAGAAGCAGGCAATCACAAGTCTTTACTGAAGAAAAAAGGAAGTTATTATAAACTCTATACCTTTCAAACTAAAATTTAACCTAGTATGTATTGTATTACATTCATTAATATTATCTAAAATTTTTTCTTGAAACAAAAACTAGCTATTATAGGAACTGGTATATCGGGTATCTCTAGTGGATACTTTTTAAAAGACGATTACGATTTAACCATATTTGAAAAAGAAGACTACCTCGGAGGTCATACCAATACCATTCTTGTTAAAGAAGAAGATAAAGACATAGCCATCGATACTGGGTTCATGGTCTTCAATGAGATTAATTATCCTAATTTAATAAAGTTATTCTCCCATATTAAAGTTCACCCTATTAATACCACCATGTCTTTAAGCATCATGGATAAGACAAGTGGAATCGAGTATCGAGGAACCAAACTAAAAACCATTTTTGCTCAGAAACGAAACTTATTTAATCCTACTTTTTTTCGGATGTTGTTTGAAATTAAAAAATTTCATCGTCATAGTAATGAGATCATTGCTAACGCGCCAACTTCAATGACGGTAGGAGAATATATTAAACGACATGGGTATAGCGATAAATTTGTTTGGTTCTATTTGTTGCCATTTACTTCTGCTGTCTGGTCGGTTAATCCTCATCGAATGTTAGAATTTCCAATTATTAATTTGCTAAGGTTTTTAAAAAACCATGGATTAATTAATTACCCAGTTATTTATCAATGGAAAACCTTATTAGGGGGTAGTCGTACTTACCTTGAACAAATCTTAAAAAAAATTAATGCTAAAATTTTTGCCAACCACCCGGTTGATAAAATTAAAACCATGGCTAATCAAGTAAAGCTATTTTTTAAAGATGGTAGCTCTCGGGTATTTGATAAAGTCGTCCTAGCTGTGCATGCCGACCAAGCTTTGTCGATGTTAATGAATCCCACTCGCTTGCAAAAGGAGTTGTTGTCTAAATTTCGTTATCAAAAAAACCTTACCATTCTTCATACCGATCCTTCTCCTATGCCTAAACGTCGTCAAGTATGGGCTTCTTGGAATGTCAACATGGATCGCTCAGATATTGACAATCCTCTTTTCACCACCACCTACTATATGAATTACCTACAAGGGGTTTCTAGGAAGAAAGATTATTTTGTGACCCTTAATCCTCAGCAAGAAATAAACCCTCAAAAAATTATCAAAGAAATTATTTATGATCATCCTATTTTTGATACGAATGCCATTCAATTACAAAAGGAATTACCACGTCTTAATATCATAGACCCAGAAGATAAATCGGGTTTATCTAAAAATCTCTTTTTTTGTGGAAGTTATTTTGGTTATGGGTTTCATGAAGATGCTTTAGTGTCAGCGATTAATATGTGTGAGAAAATTCTTTCTAGGAAAGTACAGCTTTAATGAGCACACCCACTACTTGTTTATACAATGGCTATATTTTTCATAATCGCCTTAAACCTAAAAGACATCGCTTCTCTTATAAATTATTTTCTTTCCTTGTCGATTTGAATGAAATGGAAGATTTGAAAAAAACATTTTTAATCGGAATTAATCGCTGGAACCTTTTCTCTTTTTATGATAAGGATCATCTTCCCCAATTAAACCAGCCAGAAGGGTTGAAAAAATCTAATGGCTTATCTCCTAATCTGTCCTTACAAGAAAGATTAAAACATTATTTAGCAGAGAAAGGTTATCATTTTAAAAACCCCCATTTCTACCTCCTAACTCATTTTCGTTTGTTGGGTTATGTTTTTAATCCAGTAACTTTTTACTTTTGCTATGAAGAAGATCAGCCAGTTTGTGCCTTAGCGGAGGTCCATAATACTTTTAAAGAAAGAAAAATTTTCTTCCTAGGAGAATATCAAGATGATCAGAACAATCAGAAAGGTTTTCAATCCTTACAAGATAAAGATTTTTATGTCTCTCCTTTCTCTCACCCGCACACCCTTTTCGATTTCAAACTTTCCTTACCCAGTCAATCAATCAAAGTAGAAGTCAATCAAAAAGATGAAGACGGCTATTACTTTTATAGTTATTTTACTGGCTTAAGGAAACCGATTAATTCGGTTAGATTATTACTTTATTGTTTATTATTTCCATTAGTAACTTTAAAAGTTATCATGGCAATTCATTGGCAAGCAATGCTTCTTTGGCTTAAAAAACTTCCCTTTTATAGGAAGAAAAGCAATCTTGAATATCAAAAAAATTTTTATAGTGAGGAAAAATCATGAATACTATTAGCATAAATATTATTAGATTAATATGTATCTTAATCATTGCTTCTATCGTTACAATTACTTCGATAGCAACTTCAGAGCAATCTTTAATAGAGGGTGTAAAATTCTTAATCGATTATGATTGGTTTAATGCCACTTTAATCGATGCCTATGCGGGCTTTACCCTTTTCTACGTTTGGGTGTTTTATAAGGAAAGGAATATTTTTTCTAAAATACTCTGGTTTATCTTGATCATGGGGTTAGGGAATATTGCTACATCGGTTTATCTGTTGATTCAGTCTTTCCGTTTGAAAAACCCTAGCAATTGGGAAGATGCTGTGAGGCAACTCCTTTTAAGAAAAGATAATTAAGGTTTTAAGATGCACTGGTTATTAAGTCATTATCAAGTTAGTTTAGAAATTGCCATCCTCGTCATGCTGGTGGCATGGATAGGGTATTTAGTTACCAACAATCCCGGCACGGTAGATGTTTTCTGGGGGCTTGGACTTGCTTTAGTTGCTAGTGGGTTAGTGGTGAAAAGTCTGCAACATGGTTCTTTTAATTTTTATCAAGGACTTATTTTAGTCATGGCTTGGCTGTGGTGCCTTCGATTATCTTTATTTCTTTTTATTACAAGGGTGGCTAAAAAAGAAAAGGATGAGCGTTATCTTAATATTGCCCAAAAATGGAAAGGTAAGATCGCCCTTAAATTCTTAGGGAACTTCCTCTTTCAAGGATGGTTGCAATCTTTATTAGCTTTTGCTTTCCTCTCTCTCTCGTATTTTTATGAACAAGGGCAAGGTGCTTCTTATTTAAGTGTATTTTCCTGGCTGGGCTTTTCTATTTATTTTATTGGTATGTTTGGAGAGGCGATTGCTGACTATCAGCTTTATCAGTTTAAAAAAACTTCTTCTAAAAATTCTTCTGGTTCTTCTACAAAAGAAGTTTGTCAGGCAGGATTATGGAAATACTCTCGACATCCCAATTATTTTTTTGAATGGATGATTTGGTTAGGAATTAGTTTGGTTTCTTTTTTTCAATTAGTTTCATTGGTTGGTTGGTGGAGCTGGTTTAGTTTTATCAGTCCGGCTACCCTTTTATTTATTTTCTTTAAATTAACTATTCCGATTACGGAAGAACAAGCGATTAGGAGTAGAGGCGAGAAGTATCGAGACTATCAACGAACTACTTCAACTTTTTTTCTTCTACCGAAAAGATGAAAAGTCGAAAAAGTTAATCAGCAATTAACCAATAAATAATAAAATATAATAATGAATAAGAAGTGGATCCTAGGATTAATTTTATGGGTACTTGCCTTTCAGCCACTGCTATCTCAATCGCCAACTCCCTCTCCAGAAGGTTTTGTCGATGAAAAGGAAGCTCCTTCTCTAGAGAAGTATGATTTTATTTTTACGGTGGTTAAGTATCGAGGAGGGGGAGATTGGTATGAAGGGAAAATTGGAGTTATCGAGTTAATGAAATTTGTCAACGAACATCAGGTAATCAATGCCTATCCTTATCCAGTAGAAGTGGAGTTAGATAGTTATAATTTATTCGATCATACCTTTTTATACATGACCGGACATGGTAACTTCTTGCTTAGCCAATCAGAGATTGTTAAACTAAGGGAGTTTATCGAGCAGGGGGGCTTCCTTTTTATCAATGATGATTATGGATTGGATGCTTCGGTGAGAAGTGAAATCAAAAAGGTTATCCCTTACAAAGAATGGGAGAAGGTTCCTCTCTCTCACCCCATCTTTAACAATTATTATAAATTCCCTAGAGGTGCTCCTAAAATTCATAAACACGATGGAGGAGCCCCAGAAGTTTATGGCATATACCACAATGGTAAGTTAGTCATTCTCTATACCAAGAACACAGACATTGGGGATGGTTGGGCTCCTTATCAAGTCCATAAAGACCCAGAGTCGATTCGTCTTCAAGCATTACAATTTGGATTTAATATCATTCTTTATTCGATTACTAAATAATCCTTGGATCAAGACCAACTCCTTCAACACCTTTTCAAAAAGTTTTACAGCTACAGTGATTTTGAAAAAAGGCGATCCACACCCTATTTAGAAATTTTTTACAATTTAGATAGGATTAAAAGATTATTAAAAGCCCTAGGCAATCCCCAAAGTTGCTTTAAATCCTTTCATGTGGCGGGTACAAAGGGGAAGGGCACCACTACCCATCTCCTAGCTTACTTTTTAGAAGAACTAGGAGTTAAAACTGGTCACACCACTTCTCCCCAAATCATTGATGAGCGAGACCGTTTCTACCTTAGTGGAAAAAAAGTGACTTGGGAGCAACTGATTCCGGTGATGGAAGAAGTGTTGTCCACTGTGGCTCAGTTAGAAAAACAAGAACAATTTACTCCCACCCTTTTTGATATGTTCACAGCAGTTGCCATGCTTTTATTCAAGCAGCACGGAGTGGAGATTGCTGTTTTGGAGACGGGCTTGGGCGGACGATGGGATTCCACTAATTGCTTAGAGCCAGCAGAAACTTTAGCCAGTTTAATCACTTTAATCGATTATGACCATACCGATAAGCTAGGCGACACCTTAGAAAAAATTGCTCACGAGAAAGCCGGAATTATCAAAGCCGGAGTTCCTGTCTATTACATTCGACAAATCGCAGAAGTCAATCAAGTATTTGAAGCAAAAGCTAAACAATTAAACTCCCCCTGTCGAGCAGTAGGCATCCATCCTTGGGTGAGAGATGTTTTAACCGATAAAATGTTTTTACCCCCTTCTTCAAAAACTAATCTAAGTTTGGCAATAACCGCCTTGACAGAAACTAATTGGGGTATTGATTTGCAAGCTAATCCTAATAATCTTAATAATCCTAAAAGAGAAAAATTATCTATAAAAAATTTGGGTAAACAACATTTAGAAAAAATCTTAGCTAAATTTCCCATTGAAGGACGCTATCAAAAAATAAAAAACCTCCTTATCGATGGAGCCCACACCCCTTCTTCTTTCGAGCATTTAATCAAATGTGTAGCCGATGATCCAGAGTTGAGAAAATATAAAAAAATTCATTTTTACTTCTATGTCCTTTTTGATAAAGATATCAATCGTTTAGTCAAAATGATTCCCCAAGCATGGGATTTAACTTTTTTCGATTGCCAGCTACATTTTATTTCATCAGCAAATATTGAAAAGGTCAAAACCCGAGTTGACCAAGCCCGAGGAATACCGGTAACTGTCGAAACCGATTTTGAAAAAATTCCCTGGCAAGAATCACCAGAAGAGTTATTTATTTTTAGTGGCTCCTTTCATTTAGTGGGTCATGTCCTTAAAGAGTTAATCAAACAAGGGCTTTATCAAGGTTAGTCTGATTTAATTTATCCTCAACAAAACCAAAAAATAATTGAAAAATTATTTAGTTATGATATAATGATTTTTATATGAGGAATAAATTTATGAAACAATTTAATTTAATCTTAGTTGGGTTTTTAACCTTGATTTTTATTATTGCTTGTGGTGATAATGAATCAGTTACACCGCCTTCTATATTATCTAATTCTAATCTAACCTATTCTACCGTTTTCAAAGATGATGTAAATAATAAATATGGTCTGAATGTGCCATATTCAGTTACAGTAAGTCCAGATGGCAAAAATGTCTATGTAGCTAGCTGGCTTGCCAGTGCCTTAGCGGTTTTTGATCGTGATCCAAATAATGGTTCTTTAACTTATTCGACTATTTTTACAAATGGTAAAGGAGGAACAGTAGATGGTTTAGGCGGTGCAGCTTCAGTTGCAGTGAGTCCAGATGGTAAAAATGTCTATGTAGCTGGTAGTGCTAATAATACTTTGGTGATATTTAGTCGTAATCTAGATAATGGTTCTTTAAACTATTCCAATTTCATCAATAATGGCAAAGGAGGTGTATCCGTTGTTTTAAGTGGAGCACATTCAGTTACGGTGAGTCCAGATGGTAAGAATGTCTATGTAGCTAATTATGGTAATGCTTCATTGTTGGTTTTTGATCGTGATCTAGATAATGGTTCTTTAACCTCTTCAACAGTTTTTGAAAACGGCGAAGGAGGTATAGTAGATAGTTTAGGCGAAGCAAGTTCAGTTACAGTGAGCCCAGATGGTAAAAATGTCTATGTAACTGGTTATAGTAATAGTGCATTGGCGGTATTTAATCGTGATAGTGGTAATGGTTCCTTAGTATATGTAACTCGTTTTAAAGATGGGGAAGGAACAGTAGATGGACTAAATGGAGCAAGATCAGTTACGGTAAGTTCAGATGGTAAAAATGTCTATGTAGCTGGTTATGATGATAGAGCTTTAGCAGTGTTTAATCGTAACACTGATAATGGCTCTTTAAGCTATGTTACTCATTTAAAAGACAAAAGTATAGGCGGGACAGTAGATGGTTTACGGGGACCTGTGTCAGTTATGGTGAGCCCAGATGGTAAAAATGTCTATGTGGCTAGTCAGAGTGATCATGCCTTGGTAGAGTTTAATCGTTCTACGGACGGCTCCTTAACCTATTCCACCCTTTTTAAAGATGGTGTCAATAATATAGATAGTTTGAGGGCAGTAACTTCAGTTACAGTAAGTCAAGATGGTAAAAATGTCTATGTAACTAGTTGGGATGATAATGCCTTAGTGGTATTTAACCGACAATAGTATTTAACAAATGGTTAGGGTGGGTATGATTATCCACCCTGCTTGTGGGGGGAAGCTGTCTTATATATATAAATATTTAAGTAGAAAGTTCTCTTATTCTATTTAAAATAGGGATTAAAACAAAGAATAATGCAATAAGCATGTTTATCATAATATATACTAATGTATAGAAAATAGTTGAAACAGTGGCTATTTTTTCTTTCATTTCACTTTGACTAGATGCTC
>JAULBM010234666.1:0-16994 GCA_032357055.1 Geukensia granosissima
AAATAAAATCTTACATTATAAGCCGTTGATTATCATATTTCTACAGTCTCGATAGTTAACCCTTAAAATTTCTCGATAAACCTTGAAATTTTAAGGTTTAACTATCGAGACTGTAGAAACATGATAATCAACGGCTTTACAATGTAAGATTCTATATTTCTCTATACATAGAATAGATGACTACTTCATTAAGTTAAGTTTTATTGTGTTTTCTTGGGGTTGACATTTGTTATAATGTCCTTTATCTATGCTACTTCCCTTGTCATTAATTGTCTATTATTAAGTTCTCCAATGTGCGGTGAAATATACAAGTATCTGCTTGAAATTACAATGTCATTCGGACACGCCTTCAGATTTTTTTAAATGCTGAGAAAAAATGTGCTGAATTTTCAAACTACTGTACCACAACTTTAAGACAACAATGTTCAAAAACGGCAGGTGATCTGAAGTATATGTGTAGATATCAGCATGAACCTTCCATACAGAAATGTAAACATGGTGATAAAAATTTATTCCATTTCAAAAAGTCAACGAAAACATGAGATGATATTGCACTTTCCAGCAAAATTAAACCCGAGATTGAGAACGTATATGTACATCCTTAACCTCGATTTCTTTCATTTAAAATTTGAAGAATAAATGGACTATTGAATTTTTACAAATCGCTTCATCATTGTTCGCACTGACGTAATATATGATCATAGTAAATACTTTATATTATCAAAGTATGTATATATCTGACCTAGTAAGTCAACATAACCCAGATCCAACCCGTGAAAGGTACTCATTCATATATACATATATTTGAAGACGAAAAATGCCTTTGAATTCTTCAAAATAATATCACTATTTAGTTTTCAAATAAAAGCAAATATATAGAACTGTTCGATATCGAGACTTTATGAATCTAAGAAAACAGATACAGGGATACTCTGGTTCCCGACTGACTACTACACACGTTGTTCATAGAGAGAGCGTAATACAACCAGCTTACCAGTTAAATTACATAAAAAAAAAACATAATACAAGAAGGATCCAAAAGGCAAGGTTAATACGAAAATGAAAGATATGAGGTAAATGTCAGAGAGACTTTTCTCTAAGCACGAGAAAAACAGAGGAAATTACAAATCTGGAGGTTACCACAAAGCCTTCAACAAAGGTAGAACACCATTCCTTGTGAAACACCACGACAACATTGCCAAAGCGGCACTCTCATTTCAACGCTTAGTTACAAAATATTCAAACCTATAAGATTTGTTTACTTGGAGACACCTTTAAAATAGTCCATCAATGTTGCTATCCATAATCCCTACGCCAACTAAAGAGAAAGCGAGGTTAAAGCATTGTAAACGTTTAATTTTAATCACTTAATGCCTTAATGCTGGATACAGGATATAAGTTCTATAGACTGCAAAATACATCTGAAAAACTGTTAACATCGCTTAGTATAATTTCTCTATAAGAAATATAAGTCATATCATTGGTTTCCATGGCTCTCGCGGCCGTAAAGATGACTAGCTCAATATTTCCATTATTATATGATTACACGCAGGGCATTAATGGTTGTCGATTTGATTACTTTGTAGAAATTACTTCCTGATTATATGATGATCCTGGTTAAAATCAAAGATTATGTAATTAACAAATATCTCCATAATAACTACAAGATTAATGTTTTAGGTTTGTTAACTTAACCAAAATCACTCATAGACTAAATTTTGATTGCATGAAATAAAATGCATTAAGGGCGCATATGGAATATTACCGTGTATATCTATATTACTATCTTAATATTCATTTCGAAACTCGAAAGAAGTCCACTGAAAAATGTGCATGAGAACAATTACATCCGGACCTCTGGGAAAACTACAAAGAACTTTTGATTATGCAATTGATATGTGAATTTCCTTAAGTCTGGTGTATGTTTTAATCTTTTGTTTTTGCTATTGGTGATTTATTCAGAGGGAAAATTAAAACCGGGAAGACTTGTGTTACAGCAATGAAAAATTCTGGCGACTTTTAATGAGATCGCTCTTTGTTTTCCCCAAACGTGTGATAGATAGTGTGTATTTCAGACCTATTAAAATGACAATTGTATAAACCGTTTTGAAGATAAGGTTTCAGACGTACCTTGACGTGCAATTTACAAGTGAAATACAATCCGTTTTAGATGACAACTTATAGTAAACGCTAAGAGACACGGATATAAAGACAAAAATGAAATTATTTTTTCGTTCACAACGCTTTCCTCAACGTAAAATGCAAAACGTAAGAAGCATAAAAAGATCAAACAAAGGGTCTAAATCAGCGTTAGTGTAACGTTACTCAATGGATCTGAGAAAACAAAACCTACTGTCGGCGCAGCTCACTTCAGAAATCGGCTTTTTAAAATTAAATCATATTTTTAAAAATGTTTGAGATTGACCCGTCCTTAAAAAAATATCAGACTTACTTAGTCGTTGATAAATTATCAATAGTTGTTCAAATTATTCAATGGTTTCTTCAAATCTAGGTAAGTTGCATTGTCTATGGGATTTTTGCATGGAGAAGGGAGATAACTCACTTTGACGGGTTTTCTTAAATTAGCTATTAATAGCCCCTTTCAGATCACAAGTTCATTTTTTTATTGTTTTATGATAAGATATGTTTAATTCACAGTTTAACACCATATATATGGTAATACAATCATTATTTAAGAAATTTGATTTTTAATGCACCAAAAATTTTCTATAGAAATTTTCCCATTCAAACCACTTTTTCACCAATAGGAAAAAAATCTCATAGCAAAGAAGAAAATATTTTGCACTAAAAAAGACGACATACCTAGATACATTTTCGGTTAAAAGTATGCCATCTACATCCCATTTTAAAATGTTCAAAATCGTAAAAAGGCGATTTGTAAAGTGAGCTGCGCTGACAGTAAATCAGTATACGCTTTATTGATGCTGCTTGGTACAATCATAGTTTCATTGTTCTTTGCAACCAAATATACCAATCTGAAATAAAACAGGCAGCTAAACACGTTGATCTAGAACTTAAAATTGACCAAGAGGAAAACAGGTACTTTTTTAGGACAAACGGAATAAGTTCATCTTACCTACTATACAATTTACTGTAGGTATGTGCCAATAATTTCTCTCTTGCCTATGGGGTTTATGTAAAACTGTTGATCCGCTGCTCGCGTATCTGTAACAGGTACCGGGATTAGTTGTTATTGTCATGAAAATTACGGCAACAAGAATACAGCAGATCAAAGGTAAAATTATCCCTCCTTAAATTTTTCGGTCTACATAAAAAATCTCTGTGGTATCAATATATCTCTACTAGTCGGGGACCCGCTACTTTTCAATTGGCATAAGATTGATGTGAAAAAACAAGTTTATCGATGATGCATAAGTAAAATATTAAAGGAATTACTCAAATCGAATCAAACTATTCGGTGCAATACTTTGCGAACTCTCTCGACGGTATTTTCAGTGGTTTATAATTTAAACAAATACAGCAAATTTTGTTAAACATTTTTGGATTTTCATATCAAACAAGTCTGACAACTGGGGTGGTCAAAATCCCACAGGGGTTGGGGTAGGGCTGTGGTTCACCAGCAAAGGCATCGACTAAGTAGTGTCCAATTGAAATTACTTTTTAATACAAGTCTATCTATTATTCGTGTCATTTTCATAATAGGAAAAGCGACAATTAGAGAGTGACTGAACAAACCTATTACACTCTTAGGATATGTTGTACATAATATTAAATTTCATGAATACATCTGCTCTGTAGAATGTCCAAACTATTCTTGTTTCTATGCTGTCAGTTTTCATCACTATTAATAATAATTTACATCCTTGTTGAACAGAACAAGACAATTTAAGTACAAAGAAATCAGTCAATAAACAATTGCACCTAAAGTTTAGCCAGGTTAACCACACACACCAGGATTTATTGTCTTAATATCTGTAATCACTCATATTCACTTCGGTTACCAAGAATAAAACTGTTTTTAGTTAAAACATATCTATTGTAGATACTAAAACAACCCTAGATTACATAATAGTTATAGATAATGAAAAAACCTGTCTTCACCGCTGGATATTAACAGGCCAGAAACGTGCACAACCCTTGTTCTATTTTAAGACTATGGAATGCTTATCTGAGAGGGAGGGGTCAGTAAAAAGCAATTTACTTACTTTCAAATATCTTGTTGCCCCACTTTAACATTAATCCTGTCCTGCTTCAAATTTTACTAATAAAACAGCTACGTTGTAAAATAAAGCCTTTTAACTGACTGGAAAAAAATCAGATAGTAATGAGTACTACGGTAAATACTAATTGCATCTGAATTTCATTTTCCCATAAAGAACATGGTTCTTCTCCGAATTATCCTACATGAATCCTTCAGTTTTATTTTTAAAGGAATGACTTAACAGCGACCCGAATTATCCAACATGAATCCTTCAGCGTTGTTTTTAAGGGATGACTTAACAGCGACTCGAATTATCCTACATGAATCCTTCAGCTTTATTTTTTTAAGGAATGACTGAACAGCGACCCGAATTATCCTACATAAATCCTTCAGCTTTATTTTTTAAAGAATGACTTAACAGCGACCCGAATTATCCTACATGAATCCTTCAGCTTTATTTTTAAGGAATGACTTAACAGCTACCAGAATTATCCTACATGAATCCTTTAAGTTTTATTTTTTCAAGGAATGACTTAACAGCGACCCGAATTATCCAACATGAATCCCTCAGCTTTATTTTTTAAGGAATGACTTAACAGCGACCCTTTTTATCCTACATGAATCCCTCAGCTTTATTTTTTAAGGAATGACTTAACAACGACATCCACTGGACTACAGATTTGCACATAAAGTATGTGTCGAAATTTAGCTTCCCCTTACCTGAGACGGGGCTATAACTAAGCGACATACATGATCTTGTAATACAAGCAAATTATTAGGTCAATGATTTCGTTACCATAGATTAGTTTAACATTTCCTTAATTCTATCATAAATATGAAGAATTGGATTTAAAGTTTGGTTGCACCAGCTTAAAATTGATAAAATGGGATATTACACTCAACCTCTTATGGAAGTGTTGTTAGTCAAGCTCTTAAATTAAAAACAACCCATTAGGATTAATCAGTTACCTGTTTAAACTTATCCATTTCGAGCTTTATTAGTGAAATACCCATAATATGTTGGGTATGATGGCTGTGTCGTTTTTTATCAAATATCTACAAGGTATCCTTTTCCCCATTCAAATCTCAAAAGAAAAATAGCTTTGGTTCACCTTTGTTTTGATAACAAAAGTTGGCAAACAAATATTTGATTCTAGGGGGGGGTTAAACCTTATTTTATTCTGATTTCAATAAAGTACTCAGAAGATGACAATTGCAGAATGCCTTATTTCCTGATTGAAAACATGATAATTAATGTTTGAAGGACGTTTTTTTTCAAAAGACTGTCGGCGTTCCAGTGGGGACCAACTGTGCATCCCTTCCAGCCGATTTATTCCGTTTTTTGTATGAAGCTGACTGAGCCTTTTGCAGAGAAAAGAGAAAAAGTTAGCTCAATATTTTTCACTAAATAATTTTGAATAAGGTGACTCTGTTGACCGCATTTATCAAATTGAAATTGTAGTCAATGATATTGCAGAAACAGAGAAGTCTGCTTCATAGCTAAACTTACAACTAGAAATTGACAATAAGGGAGAAGACAAGATAGATGACTGTGATATTTCCATTGTGAACGCTACTTCATGGCTTATGCTTAGTATCGGGATTTTATTAAAAAAGGATTGCTGCTGACAAGAAAGCTACTGAAGACATCACTCCTAAGATTTTTCGAACGCCATCATTATTCGGTTGACGGGTACGAAATGTCCTTTCACAAATGACATGGATATCTTCCCACGGTTGTGACTACAAATCCGTTTCTATTTCGACTGTGACTATAACATCGATTGTAACTAAACTACGACTTTGAATACTGAGTTACACGACGGGTGATACTAGTGGAGCAGAATTTGCTTAAACCTCTGGAGCAAATGAAATCACACTAATTTGTAGGGTTTGTGTTTCTCCAGTTTAAAGTTTATGTGGAGTGTTGTGTGTACTGTTTTTGTCTTTCGTTTCATGTGTAAGCCATGGTCGGGTCTGTCCTCTGACTTAACGACTTCCCTCTGCCCTTTTTGGTATCTTCGAATTCTGTTCATTAAATGTTTCTACTAATTTATAGTAACGGTATCCTTGACCTAATAATTGCTGGTAAATCAAACACTGACGTATGAAATGTTGTTTGTTGTATGATTTTTTCTATTTAAATGTAAACAATGTAACATCAAAGCCAGATTTGCCTTTTTTAACGTGTACAGTTTTTTTATGTTTGAAGCGATCTGATATTCAACCTTTGTTGAAGACATTGTGACGAACTCTAGATTTTAAAATTTCGTGCACATCATGATATCCTTATCATTTACCCCCATGTCTTCTCTGTTGCATTGAAATTTACAAAGAAAGCACAATGAAGTCAAAACAAAATTCGCGTAATTTCTTTAGAAAATTGTAAAATATATTTTTTATTATTTAAAGGAGCTAAACATTGTTTACTTAAAATAATTACCGTAAGTATTTTGATTTTACATGTAAAACTATTAAGAACGAGCCTTTGTTTCGAATAGGCACAATGTCTCGGATTATAAAAAGTTATTTCTTTTTACAAGAAAATTTGATAATTAAGATAATAATTGCTTCTTGCTCTTGACGATGCCATATTTTTTCGTTGGCAACAGATATACTATTTTCACATGGATTAAATAAATTTTATATAGATACTGTAAAACCAGCATAAGGTGTTTAACAAATAACGGTCAGAATTTCATCATTAATGCCGAGAAGATAATTTTAATACGAATTCGGTTCGGCGTTACATGTTGTTCAGTTACTTCCAAAGCTGTATTACGAGTTTGAGGGGAAACTCCTAAAATTAAATTAATATTCTATTCTAATATGATACTTATCAGAAGACAATCTTTGCTTAAACTAACAGTTTAGGTAATTTATACCAGCCATCTTTGATGTGTTAAATTAGGGTGTTGTCTCTATTTTGATAACCTGTAGATCGGCTTCGTTATATCAGTACTAGTCTCCAGTGTAATTGTTGATTGACATGAAGGATAGTTGTATTGTACTCAGGATCTGATATTCTCTTTTATATTAAACAATGCAGAGCTTATTTTCACTCGATTTTCTAAATTCGACCTGTGAAAAATACAATTTCAAACACTGGCATTTTCTAAAATTCAATCCTAACGACCCTCAGTTGAATCTAATAATGACAAAATGAAAAGATATCTAGTAGATACAATTAAAGAAAAGAGATCCAAAATGTCTTAGCAAGCGTATCGTTTCCTTTGGGAACTTGTATATGCTGCCGAAACACTTGATGACAATGCTAAGACAATGGGGATGTTTTGGTAGTTAGTAGGTCTACCTTATAAAATATTGTCTCCTTTCTACCGCCCCTCTCTTCTCACTCATTTCTCTAGATTTTCTCGTCCATCGTTCCTTTCTTTCACACTTCATCTCCTCTAACCCACCAATTTCCTTTGTTCCACCACTTTCCCTGTCTCCTGTTATCAAATACAGCACTTAGAAAACGGAGTTAAGAAAATTGACGAATCTATTGCGTAACCCCTTATATTATCTCCATGCTCCGATTTTCATTCACATATTACAGATTTAAGAGCTATTAAACCGTTTGTGACCTCTTCCATATTAAGCAGAAATGCCAAATGTCCGACGAAAAGCAGAAAACCATAATAGTCCATCGTCCGTAGATTTTTTAGGGGAGGGAGTATAAAATATGCAGTAATGAAGTTTTGAATATTTGGAAATATGGTATTTGGTTCAATGACTAAATATTTACTTCCTGTATGCGATATGACCTCTTAGGAAATTTTGCAAAAACGAACTTATTTAAATTACTTATTGTATTTGAGAGACCAACAATGATAAAATTCTAATCATATTTTGGTATCTGTCCTTTATCGGATTTCAGTTTTGTTTGCACATCTTCGGACTTTCCTTGAACATCTGCTTTAGATCTTTTGTTTTGAAGACTTGGTTTTCTAGCAATATTTACGCTGAATTTGTAGATACGCATTTTGTGCACGTGACAGAAACACGAGTGATATTAGCGGTCATCGCTAACAGTTCTTTTTTAGTGTTTCTACAGTTTCGATATTTCTGTAGATAAAAACCTTGCTTTTATCTGCGAATGAATCTCAAGGTCCACTAAAGAACACAAACTTTTCTCAAACAATTTCCAGTCACCGACAAAAATCTCCAAAAGTTAGTTTCCTGCATATCAATGCATTATACTACAAAAGTCTTTATATCCCTCTATTTACCTTCTTTAACCTGCACCTAAGTATTTACAAAAGCAACAACTAAAACAAATATAAATAATGAGTAAAGTCTAATTATTGTAAACAATGGTATATAGCTGAACTTCACGTTTAAAGGCGTAGCGGATATATTATTGGTGTTTGATCCTATCTCGGACCGACTCAAATAAAGTGATATACACCGAACGTCCTTCAGTTTAACGATTTCAACCTTAACTGATTTTTAACAGCGTTTCTGTTGATATTGGGTCACTTTCTTTCATTGGCTAGGTCTTTTCAATGTTTAAAAATAGTTTTTTTCGTGATCTGGCCTTTGAAAGGATTATTGTTTGAATAACATTTGAAAGGTGTAAAAAGATTTCTTTACGTATACTGATTTTTAAACTACACATAAACAAAAAATATTAAAATATTAAAAGTCAACAACAACAACAAAGTCAACACAAAAGATGTATGCAAAATATTGACAAAAAAGAAGAAATATGGACACTGTACAATCTCGTTTATACTTAAACTCTTAGCAAATTAAAAATTAATAGAAGCCAGTATTGCATTGCATTTCTAGTAGCTACAGCTGACTTATTATTACCGGTAAAACAACAACATATAAATGACAATGTTTTGGAAATGTTGAATTGTCCCTTATATGTTGATTAGTTTTAAAATGAAGATGTGTTTAAACAGGTTTCCAATAAGTTTTACAATGTTCTCTTGTAGTAGCCATTTCTGACAAATTACTGAATTATTAGACAAACACGTGACCTTTAACTGTATGTGACCAAAGTATCATTAAAATAAAACTTAAAAAAAATCCTACTTCCTTTCGATTACGTCTGCACAAGCCCATGTTTCCTTTGACTTCTCCTGATATTAAACACTAAATCCAATTGATTGTACATGTTTTAATTGATGCCGAAGTTAAAGAAAACTTGGTTTGCTCAGAGACATATAATACAATTATATGTCTCTGGTTTGCTTATCAGTTGCTTTTCATTTTTTAACTTACAGACAAAAACTGCGAGTACTCTTTCGAGATCAATATTATTTGTTGTAAAATAAATTAATTGTAATTGTATTTGTATGAAATCCATTTCAACTGATTTTATCATATTTTTACCGTTAATATGTAACACCTCTGTCCCTGGTTAGTGGCGCGTTGAGGGCTCATAATCAAGTTCAAACCCGCCACATACTTTCCTGCCTGCCCCAGTCCTGCGACATACATAACATTTATCCTTGACTGAATTTGCATGGTTCAGTTATTTTGACACTTGGCGTTAAATTTTCGAGTGTAGATCTGTTTCTCAGTACCTATTTATTGCAGGTCAGCAATATTGAGTATGCGTTTATATTATAAGGCATACATGTCAGTTTAATATGTGTCTTATGCTCTCTGCCTAATTGTCAAGGTCCGTTGACCTAGTCTTAAAAACTACACATGGTAGATAAACAATATTGAGTAAGCAAATAAATTATTAGGAACATATGTTTGTCTGACACATGTCTTGTGTCCGTGACCAATTTTTTACGAATGAGTGAGTTTGTAAAATTCTAACATTCGAGTCCATTTCTTTACAACGGTAATACCTAGACTCCCCAAATTCGGTTTAATGTTATATATTGTTGAATACGTGCTAGTCTGCTATATGAAAAAACTGCATTCCAACCACGTGAAAAACAGAGGGAACTAACAGATCTAGAGGTCTAAACGAGGTCTTCAACATGGATGAAATACCTCTCATTGTGAAGTGTATAAATTGCCTCAAATAAAAATTGGCCATTTTACATTGACTTCTTTTTTACAGTCCATGTTCTTACGTTATGTTTTTGTGCTATGGCGATTTTCAGTAACGCAGTACGAGAGATCTCTATAATTTGGAGTGTATATTCATTCATTGGTATACCTGTTAGCTTGCCTTATGTCATATATCCTTGACCTCGTTTTCTCTGTTTACCTCTATTTTATTTGGACTAACTTGGATGTAAGTTGCATTATTAGGTCTTTTTCAGTAATGATACATGACAGGACAACAATATTTGGTCTGCATTCTAGATTAGCTATGCTTGTCAGTTTGTCATACGTCGTTTGTCTGTAACATCATTATATGATAAAGTAACATTGTATTTTGTAAAGTCCATTTCTCAAAAACTTAGTTTTAATTTGTGGAAGCAGATAAATAATTAAATGTACTGTTGGTATTACATACTAAATATAAATAAGACTGGGTGTGTCCACACATTTATAGAGTTGATTCTGTTTTTACAGGCGAAACATGTTAGTGTTCACACTTGTGTCAATAGATTAGGTCGATTTTTGTTATAAAAGAATAGTTTCAAATTGTGAATTTAATGACCATTTACTGCTTACTTTATGACATGGAACTCGGCTCATTGTTGAAGGCCGTAATGGGACCTGTAGAAGTTAAATTTCGACTGTTGTTTGGTGAATGGCTGCTTTCAATTCCACATCTTCTAATTTTAATATAAGTTAATTGTTTAAAAGAGGTTCGATTGTGGTGATCATGTTATCGACTGACGGGACGATTGTGGTAATCATGTTATCGACTGACGGGACGATTGTGGTAATCATGTTATCGACTGATGGGATGCCAGGTTCAAAGATAAAACACATTTTGATTTCAATTGTCTAAGCGTTTCAAGGTACTGCAGAAATAATCCTTATTAGCCTCGTGATTTCGGAGTTAATCTTTGATTGGTGAACGGTGCTTCATAATAAAAACAAACAATGAACAATTGCAATCAAATTCACCAAATCAGACTAGACAAAAATCCGTTTTTCATAGGTGTTTATATTAAGATATGTTTAACTATTTTGGTCACCTTGGCTAGCTGGGTGGGGTGTAGCTGATGTCGCTTTGAAAGTTCACCGACCAGGGACAATTCAAAGAATTTTGATTCTTATTGGCTTAGCGGTTTCAGAGGTGGGATCGACAAGTAAATTTTTTCGACGATAACAATTGGAAACCGACCTAAATCGACGACGACAGATAACATATATAACTTTTTAGATAAGGCAATCTCATTTGTATAGGATTAAAATTAAAAAAAACAGATTAGTTAATCTTAATATAAAACCCAGTATAAAATTCAAATCCAAAAAACAAATATGATGTAATCTGTTTTACCCTAGTCAGAGTAGAAGTCGGATATAATGTTACATTTACCGAATTATTTACCTTTTGGTTTTCTTGCAGAATTCTCAAACTTTTAAAAGATAGAATATACGAAAATATAGAAGATAATATAATAGTTAAACAAACAACTCCGATTTAGTTTGTATACTTGAAAGACACAATATACGGATATATAACAATTTAATTGCAGATGTGGCGCTGATTCAAGAATATTAAACAATGAAGGAAAGACTGCCGAAGATGTTCTTCTTCAGGAAAAGCCGGAGGGCTGGCAGGAAATGCAGCACTGGTATAATAAATTTAAACCAGGTAAAAGGACATGTTTTTACACCACAAATGAAGCCTGGTTGAAATATAGTTTCCGTTAATTTACAGATTCTCTTTGAAACCATCCAATTAATACAAGGTTGCCAATAATATGTGTACATTTCAAGGAGTAACCTCTAACCTGTAGCATTAGACCTAAACCATTGGAAAAGTCGAAATCCAAACATTGTCAAAAAGAGAACTCGTATCCAAACAAACCGGAACCAAACCGTGTATCACCCAACTCCATTCGTTTATTAATTGCAATTAATGGAAAATATCTACAAAGACCGGAAGGTAACCGGTACGTGTTTGACTTGAGTGCTTTTAGTAAAATTGACGTGAACAACAATTAAATTAAGAATTTATGTACCGTAAAATATATGTACAAAATACTCATTAAATTAATAGACATAAATATTATCATACCCTATTTATACAGAAAACGTGACTTTATAAACAGAGCACGTGGAACCTTATTTGTTAACCTACATTCCTCAAGGGGAATCTTCTCGCCCACGCGACTTAACACAATTGTAACCTAGTTAAAGATATCAAATTGTTTTATATAGTAAATTTTATTTTTCACTACTTTTGCACCGATTTCCGATAAACTGTTGTATTGCCTGCCTGCTTGCCATGGACCCGTACTGTGATCGTTTCAATAGTCTTCCGATCTATTGCTGGAAATGCAATATGTATGGTATTATGTAGTATAATGGGTTGTACTTGTAATAGATAAACCATTCCCCATTTGAACAGAAAAGAATAAAGTGTTATATTGCCCGCGTTCATTGTCTTTGAGCCAAAGAAGAGTTTTGTCTTTTCTGTACCTCGGTGAAAATATATCTATTAATAGGTCTATTTCCCACATACACATTTGACTGTTTAAAATCTGTCAAACAGTTGAAGTTATAAAAAAGTTAGCGAGAAAACAAAACAAAAATACTCACTAAATTCTATTAAAATATAAAGTTATAATTTTAAATATAGAAAATGGATGTTGAGTATGACTGTCCATGAGACAAGCGTCTTTAGGTTGCCCTAAAGCCTTCAACATATACACCCTATGGCACGCTGTACATGTAAAAGGACCAAAATAAAAGATGATGACATTCAGATGTAACAAAGATCGGCCAAATTTTTCCTGGTTCCTGGTGTTGGACATGCACATAAAGTATGTGGCGGGGTTTAACATGTTTGTGAATACTCAACCTTCCCCCTAATCTGGGAGTGGGATAAGAAAACAGCATAAAGCAAACTTTGAAACCTCTTGAAATTGATATATTCATGTAGTACGCAGACAATTACAAATAAAAGTGGATAACAAGATGTAAGAAGTACCAACGTCGAAAGAGTACTCTCTTTTTCTCAAGTTATTCATATTTATTGATAAGTCCCAATAATTTGTTATGTTTAAATTTACGAGCTTTAAATTTTAGTTGCACCTGCAGAAAATTGATAAGATTGTCCGTTATGGAAATGTGGTAAATTAAGCTCGTGAAATTTTAACACAACCCAATGGTACTTATAAGTTACTTGAAAAACGTACACATGAAGGTTTATTTTATAAAATAATTAAAGATCTTTGCATATTGTGTTCTTTCGGATCAAAATTGACTGCCTGGTTAATACATCATGACTACTTTTAGTCAATATTGTGTTACATTTCTTCCTACCTGCTGTCAATACTTTTTATTTTTGGCATTTTAACATAACATTAAATCCAGTAGGACGAGTTTTTATTGATGTCTTAGCTTAAGCGTAACATGTTTGGTATCAATTGTGTTTGGGTTTTGAATTAGCTGTCAGACACACCCAGTACTTTTTCGAGGTCGGTACATCTTGTCTCTTGTTTAATTTATTATTTGTTTTAATTGTCTGCGTACTGTGTGTCAATTTTAAATTTAAATCATATACTGTTGGTTTTTAATGTCATTTTGTCACACCACTGTCCCTGATTTTGGGTTGGTTTGAGTACTCACAGAACCCAGCACATAATTTATGTGCCTGTTCCAAGCCAGGAACATGTAATCCAATTGATTGATTGATTGATTAATTATTGTTTTAACGTCCAGTGGCAAATATTTCATGCGTATTCAGGACGGAAACAGGTTAGCAAACAATAAATCTTTATGTAGACTGTAACAAAGGGACCGGCAAGGGAAGGACTTTTAGACTGCCACTGGAAAAAATGCGGGTTGGATAGGGGCGGAAAATTTAGCCTTGTAACTGGCCGCCTACTGACCACTCAAAATGAGCTGCTATAAGGGGTCTTTAACGTGCTTAAGACGTGCCATTTCCTAAACACGGGGAGTCTTTAACGTATCCCTCTTGACGGATTGTGAATTTATACATCCCCCACAATCAGGAACGCCCCTTTTAGAGGACAAATGCCTCCAGGGCCGAGATACCTGGTGCCTATTCTTTCCCCTGCACAACCTTCGAGAAGGGGAGTTCGAGTATTTATACATCCCACTCGAACTAACGGACGCTCCTTTAGCAGGGGTTCTACCTGCAGGCAGAGAAACCAAACGACCTATTTCTATACCCCTGCCGCACTCGGGGGGTTTTGATAAATGACAGGCTTACGAAAAAACCTTTTGAAACTGTTGATAGTTATGATTTCTCTACTTTTTATACTACACTTCCACATTATCTTATTTAACAGAAATTCTCATGTTTGATTGAATGGTGTTTCGATAAAACAAATCATAAGTACATTTGCTGTAGTAGAGAAAGGTCATTTTTCTCTGATGTAAAAGACAAATATAAAAGATATACCTACTGGACCTGTGAGGAAATTATGCTGTTTATGTCCTTTTTGATAACATTTTTATCTGTTTCCACAATAATATTTATAGACAGATCATTGGAATTCCAATGGGAACAAATTGTGCTCCTTTAATAGCAGATTTGTTTTTTTACTGTTAAGAATCTCAGTTTATGGCCAAACTTCATAAGGATCTCTTTCTAGAACTGATTTGATTGACAAATTTAACAAAACCTACCGCAACCTTGACAATTTCTTTTCCGTTAATAATTCAGATTTCTACAAATACACTCCATTTATCCAAAGGAATTCACTTTGAATAAAGCCAATAACAATAGCCTCATTTCTTGACTTTGATGTATCTATTTCTCAAGGAAAAATCTCTACCAAAGTTTATGAGGGATGATTTCTCATTCTCAATGGTTAATTTTCCCTTCCTTGACAGGGATGTTCCTTTGGCTCCTTCGTAAGGGATATACATTTCTAAGCTTGTTGGGTATGCCCATGTTTGAAGTGACGTTTCAGACTTTAATGAATGCAACCTATGTATAACTGAAAAATTATTAAGTCAAGGATTTCGTTACAACAAATTGATTGAAACATTCACTGAATTCTTTCATAAATATAAAGATTAGGTATCAAAATTTGGATGTACTAGTAATCATCTTATAAAACATGGGATATCACATCCTACTTTTTACTGAAACATGGTAAATAAAGCTCAGAAATTTAACCTGAAGCCTATTTGTTGTTGTTGTTTTATTAGTCATTCATTATTATATGTTCAGCATTTTTGCTTAAGATTAGGTCGATTGTCGTGTTTTATGTATAGTTTCAAAATTTGTATTTCGGGGCCTTAAATTTCAGCTTCCTTTATGGTATGGAC
Source organism: Geukensia granosissima (assembly GCA_032357055.1). NCBI lineage: Eukaryota > Metazoa > Mollusca > Bivalvia > Mytilida > Mytilidae > Geukensia > Geukensia granosissima. The sequence continues at coordinate 15,533 of JAULBM010234666.1, forward strand.
TCTGCGTCATTGTTTAAGGCCATAGTAGAACCTGTGGAAGTTTAAATTCTACTGTCATTTGGTGGGTGGCTGTCTCAAGGACAATCATGCCACATCTCCTATTTTTATATTACTGAAATGTCTCATAGAAAAGAATCAAAAGTAAAAAAAATGGAGGCTCAGAATGTTGAGCCTGTATTGCTCACCAGAGAAGAATAACAATAATAAATTGTCCTTACACAGGTCAGTTGACTCTTCGGATAAAAAAATAATTATCCAAGAGGACCTTTAAAAATGTTTCTAGTAGTGACATTTGTTGTAAAGTCTGGGGAAAATTAGCAATTTCAGAGATTTATTGTTTTCTATATCAGCCAATCAGAATCAAGAATCACCCATGGCAGCTATGTTTGTTGATGGATTGAGAACAGCATGAAATGGGCAATCTTAATAAAGGACCTTATAGAGAGCTTTCCTGTCAAATTTGGTTCCATTTCACCTTGTTGTTTCAGAGGTGATGAAATTCTTTGAACAAGCCAATCAGAAAAAAAGAATTTTCCATGGTGGCCATATCCGTTTACGGATTGGCACAAAATAAGCAATCTTTAAATAGATGATCCCTATCAAGTTTGGTTATATTTGGCCTTGTCGTTTTGAGAGGAGATGCATTTTCTTTGAATAAGCCAATCAGAAACAAGAATTGCCCATGGGCATTGCCTGATTGTCATGAAATGAGCAATCTTTATAAAGGTCCTTACAAAGATGATTCTTGTCAAGTTTGGTTTCAATAAGTCTTGTGGTTTCAGAGGAGAAGAGTTTTCTTTGAATCAGCTAATCAGAAACAAGAATTGGCACTGGTGGCCATGTTTGTTGAGGGATCGGGCCGAAATGAACAATCTTTATTTTAAAGTACCTTATATAGAGCCTTTCTGTAAAGTTTGGTTCGATTTGGCCAAGCGGTTTCACAGGAGTTAATGAAAATGTGACAAGTAAATGACAGACTGACAGAAATCAGACAGCGAAAGCCAAGTGATGACAAAAGTTCACATGGCCTTTGGCCAGGTTAGCTAAAGACACCAGAAGTGGATGAAAACTAAAATTAACTCATCTCCTGCAAAAATCACATTTTTCTAACCCTTTGATACAAAAAAAAAAACAGCAAAAGCTTAGAGTAACTTTTGTTGCATTTTTCATAAGGATTCATTCAACAAAACAAAATCAAAATTGGATGAGAAAAGATTAAAAAATTAGGGTGTGGCTATTTTTGGTCCACCTGTATATCACAATAACAGTAAGAGATAGATCATGGTGCTTATGGCTTTTTATGTTGGCTTTGTCATGGAGAATACAAACTAGTAATGTAATCGCTCACCTGACTCAAAGTTGTTTTGGCAAAGTCTGGCCATGGGGGCAAATTCCCAGAGGGTCCAATATTAAACTATGATTGGCCATGATGGCCCTAATGGATAGTGCCACGCAAAACCAA
>JAULBM010234777.1:0-16992 GCA_032357055.1 Geukensia granosissima
TATATTTTTATGCCCATATATCGTTTTTTAATATTAATGGACACAAAAAAGTTTTTGAAACGATATGAACTATGATATACATTTGAATCACGTGACTATTTATAGGGGTACGATACGGGTGTACTTTCCGGGATGATATGCATATCATCCCGGCGGGATGATATGAGTGCCACTCCTTCTCATGTATCATCTATGCAGAATTCCCATATTTTTATATAAATATATGATAAATGGGAGTATTTATTAAAATTGTTAATTTGCTTCATTCATCATTGGATAAACATTGTGGTGTGCTATGTTTTTTTTAAAAACATCAACGCTTTAAGAAGCGCTTTAAAAACATCAACGCTTTGAGACGAATGGCATTTCAATGGGCACTGTTGTGCTTCTCTCGTTGCCGATTTCTCGTTTGAGGCAGACTTTCTTAAAAAGTTGGTACAGAAAAAAGAAAGTTAGCCCAAACCTTTAATTTCAGATTCCGTTAAATAGATGATGTTTTCTAACGGAAAATTTACGATTTGGAGATGATCATACCTCATATACCCAAATGAGATTGAAATTAAAGACACAACAGACCCTCCCAAGTCAGACTCATACCTTGAAAGAAAATCGGCGTTTTAAAATAATAAATGATCAAACGAGCTTTCAGGTGCGAGTAATAATTGGCTTGTTCAACATTCTTTCTAGAACATTGTTTGATATTCACTAATATGAAATATCAATGCGACATTTTCTATCAGGATATCAGATGATATGTAAGGTTATCCCATATGTACTATGTAGGATATACTGAAATAGGTTTTTTTAAAGCGAAAAATTCTTAGGATTAACACAGTGTTCGTAGTGGTGGTTATGGTTGAATATTCCTTGAAATCAGCGGACTCTTTAAACCCCTATAGGACAAAATTGATAAGGCTAACAAAACTATAAAGGCCTACTCCACTGGATATAAGGTTTCGTCTTTAAGAAATAATATCTTAGACATTCTAATGATAATGTATAATGGATGATGTGGCATCACATCATCAAAGCACAATATTATATGCAAATCAGAAAACTTGAAATACGTGCTGGAAACATTCAGTGGTGTGCATCTATATACACAGAAAAACATGTAATCCGGTAAAATTACAAGTTGAATTTAGAAATTTATGTCACTTTGTGTTATTTTCTTTTTCTGTTGCAAATACAGGGTGGAAATTTTAGGGGCTTTGCTAAGTGTACTGGAAAAAATGGGTTTTTTGCCAGAAGTTGTTGATAGCATAAATGTGAATAGGTTCGGACAGAGCTGGGTAACTAATATATAAATGCCTATTTTTCCCTCAAGATTATCAAAAGATAAACGCGTCATTCATAACAGATATTTAAAAGTACAACGTTGGAAATATTTATTTTAATATATGTTGTTTGAGAATAATTGATATGCATATGATAATGTATCAGTCAAATAATATTTTTGGGAGTTGTTGAAGGAATTTAAAATAAAAGACAGATTGTGCAAAGTTGGTGAAAAACCCATCTTTAAACTTGTTACCGAAAAATGCATGATGGCAGTTTTCCAGGATTGAATGAGTGGTGAGAGTAAAATAAATCTAGGCACCTTAGCTCCCAAAATATTACGATTGAAAATGTTGCAAAAAAGCACAAGCCAAAGCAAATTCTATGCCACACTATAATAGTGGAATGTTTGCTTCCAAACCGAAAAATTTCAGGGGTTAGGAGAATTTTTGCACATCATATACAGACATTTTCATTGATTTTATAACCATTTACGATTAACATATTTAGAACTAATGTTGTTTATTTTTATTTTATGTCATGCTTACGTTCTCCATGAGTGATCCTTAGCGTCCGTGTTACAGGTTCTAAAGCGGGAAGGAAAAGTTTCTCTTTTCCTATCAATATTCGATTGACAGGTACATTTAATGAAGGATTCGAAACTATTTACCTACAAACATGGTAAGCTTAATAAAGAAATGGGATAAACTTCAACAATCTTTGAGCAACATGTAAAAGAGGTCACTCTGATAAATGGTTGAAGATGGAGAGTTAATGAAATAAAACCGAAGGTTCATATAAAATTGGATAAGTCGACAGACACGGTAATCTCAGAGGCATGAACAAGTTGAAACTTGAGACACTGTACATACAGTACAAACATAAAACTATGAACAATGACGACACCACCAGAACTGGGAGGGGGAGTTGAACTCAGATGGTTAATAAAAAACAGATCATATTTAAATAATAATAAAACTTTAAAAAATGAGGACACCACCAACAACTGGGGGTGAACTCAGGTGGTTAATGAAAAACAGCTCATAGTTAACTTATTATAAAACTAAGACAAATACAAGTAATATTAGGTAATGTATTTAAAATGGTTGGTTAAAACGTTTTCTTTTCATTTTCTTCTTATCTTCGCAATAGTTTCAAAAAATAATAAATAATACAAATTCACTATAAGCTATAAGCCACTAACACGACTAAGAAGTTAATGGTTTTATACATGTGATTGTTGTTAACGTGCAAACCGAACTATTGATCTAATAAGAATCCAATCGCTATTAATGCTTTGGAGATTTAAATCGCTTTGAAATTCATTAATTTTTAAAATTTATTATATCTTTAAATGGCATTCGATACCTGGTGTCTCTATGCAATGTCAGACAAAATAATGTTCTCTGATAAGAAGACCTCAATATCACCATTAATTTTTTTTATGCTTAATTTCTTTCGTTTTACGAATTGCGAGTTTCATGAAGAAACTTTCGGCTATCATCATAATAAGCGTATTTTCCTCCCGAATTCTTATCAGTTAAAGATCATAAGAACTAGTTCTGTTTTTCATTGTGGATTATATTGTCAACAGTATGGCGAGTCCTGTTGTGGTGGATACTATACCAACTCTACCGAGGAATGTAGAATAGGAATATCTAATTGTTGTCACGGTGAATGGGAAGAATCACACGGTTCTATTGTCTTTTATAGAAGTTCAAAATACGTTGGTAAGTAACGTACAAATAAAGCTAATTTATTTTTTAATTATGAACAAAAGAAAAATGTTGCTTTTGAAATCATTATTGTATCAAGCTGGCATCAAATGCTTCAAATTTCAATAGTTCAATACGTGACAATATGTATAAAGATATCTTTACGTGAAAAAAACCAAGGTGAAATTAATGTCTGCCATTACGCTAACTGTTAATTTCTTGAGAGAAAATAACAGAAACAATATATGTCATCCTCACAGTAATTAAAGGTTCAATAAATCTCATCGCTGATTTGTTAGTCAAGAAAATATTTCCAAAACACCGATTTTAAAATCTAGTCAAATAATATTACACGTTGATATTTAGGTTACTGAAACGCTTTTAAATGGTTGTTACGGTATTGAACGATATCGAGAGAGTCTATGTTCGCTTTCTTCGTGTTATTTTCCTTGTATATCCGGTAAATTAGTTTGCCCAATGACCATATCCCCAGGCCTTTGTTTAATAGTAGGCTTCCATACCTAGTAAAAGTCAACTCGACAAGAATTACTCATATAAGTATTATTTCTTACTATCTTTGAAACATATAAAGGCAATCTTCAAAATTGAACAAGAGGGAAAACTTGTTTTTAAGATTTACACAAGACGGGGTGAACTCAACTTTCCTTTTGTAAACTTACGAAATGTATGTGGCAATATTACTGCGTACCCTGCCGAAGTAGTTTAGGCGTAACAGTTGATTCGATAACATCTCCCCTGTTCCAAGAACTATGATTCCTACAGAAAAATTACTGTTGTCTCGTAATTAACTAGAACATGGATACCTCCAATCAAGTTTGGAATCGTCCCTTCTTAGACTTTATGGTCGCCATAATGAATTGGTGTATCCATATGGTATAAGTGTATCCCAACTATACGTAGACATGTTAGCTGTTATTCAACAATGAGTTGAAGTCTTCCCGGATTGATGTTAATCAGGATTAGAATTATAGGATTATCAGAGAGGTACCGCAAGTTGAACAGGGATTAATTACTCGTCAGGAGCACCAGATTCCACTCCTATTTTTAAAAGGAGTTTGTGGAGTCCATTTGTTTTATATTTTGTTTTGTATCGAGTTTGTCTTACCAATTTGGACCATGCTCCTTTGGCCTTTCACATGGAAAGTAATCAGTATTTAACACTTGACGTACAGGTGAAAGACTGGAAAAGGCTTTTCCATCTATGTTGTTAAAAAACAATATCTCGGAAAGGAATTCTGAAACCTTTTTCAGCTTATTTTGTTTTTTTTTCAGTAAAATTCGCTTGATTAATTGTGTCAGATTTAAATTGTAGATTTTGTTGTTAATTTCCCATATCAGTTTTCTTCAGGACTATTACTTTTTAAGAATGTTAAGCAAAAGTGATGTAAGCGTGTTTATTTTTTGAGATAGGCATATAGAAATATTTACGAGAAACGTATTCTTTATTTTTTCAAATCTGTGTATTAGTCGATTTTGGCAAAAGAAACCACTAAGTATTTCTAAAAATTAAAAAAAACCTTTAAAGATGAGCTTTATAGAAAACGAAAGGATATTTGGACACAGGCAAAATTATTATATTTGTACTACTTTAAAATTAATAAAGCACAGGTGTTGAAGGTACAGAGTTATCAATTATGAACAGATATTTCGAAATGCTATTTGCTCATGTAAATAATTTAACTCTAGTCAGCTGCATTATAAAGAGATCAAACCCAAACCAAGACTTAAACATTGTAAAAACTGAAATAGACACATAAATGGGGCGGGAATGACAACAGAAGGTGATTCAATATCAATAAACATGATTCGGTGTGATATCCGTGTTATATTTAACCACAAAATGGTATGAAAATAGCAATTCTCTTTGGAGAGAGTAAATGTTAGAATGCAAGCAAAAATTATTTTGAAATGAAACAAATCCAGAAATCGCTATTTTTTGTCAACCATTCACGTTATGTGTCAAAATATAGCAGGTGCTGGCTCGATCTTCAATTATGGAATATATTTGCCAATGTGATTTTAAATCTTGTATCCGAAGCTTTCATTTAACTCAACACCCTGTGCGGTGGAGCGTTCTCGCTGAAACTTGCAAATTTAATTAAAATTTCAAACGTGAAATTTTACTAGTTCAGTTGTTTCTTATGTTATATAATATTACAAGAGTGCGAACACCGACTTTTAATTATAGTTATTCATTCGGAAAAAAGTCATATCAACCACTCGTGGTTGTATAACTTCTGCAATTATAGGTTTCATTTCGTGTATTGGACATTGCAAATGAAGTTGAAGTTTATGGTGGGTATTAATTACCTGGCAAACAATTATTATATCGCCGTTAGAATTATTTATTTGTGGGTTTACGGACAATAGTTCATAATCCAAGATTTTGCACTCAAAATTAAAGTTTTTATGTATTTTAAAAACAATTTCTACCATATTTTCTCAGAAAAGATTAACCATTATTGAAATGGATTCTTTGTAAATGAAAGCACATGAACCATGCAGAAATAGAGCTACTAATAGGAAATATAATTTTATTTTATGGATCTGTCGGATGTTATGAAAAGGTGTGGAGTATTTCGGTAAGTATGTGCATCTCAAGAGAAATAAAAACCATTGTATGTCTAGTTGTCCGTGGAGTATATTTCATAAAAGTCAAATTATTCATTAATATCTTTCCAGTCTGTCGTATTTCTGTAAAAAAACTTATCTAACTTAAGTTGCGCTTTCCTCATAGTAACAGTTGTAAGTGGAGGGGAGGCTGGGTTTTTCTTAAATAATATTCTAGCCAAACACGGCTTAAAAGAAAAAGTAAAGATTATGATTTGTGTGGATATGCCCTATTGCAGATAATGCAAATCTACTGAACAATTACGACACTGACACTAAAAACCAAAAACCCTTAAAATAAAAATAAAAACAATATATAAATTAAAATGCAAGCTTGTATTTCTGCTGAAATAGAATTTTATAGACATGTATTCGGGAACGATCAATTTCCCTGTTTTTTGAAAAACGACTTTATGTGAGTTTGGTAGGATGTTCTTAGTGACTGACAAAAATATTTACTGTTGATGAAAAAAAAAACCATAGACTTGACCCAGTTTTAAAAACACGAGCCTGTATAATTCATGAATTGTAACATACAGTATCAGTGTAACTAGAGATTCATTTGATATTATAAAGATAGACTGCAAAGATAAAAATGTTTGTTGTACATCATTTAACTGTATTGCAGGCAACGAATGCAAAACTAGTCAGGCAGGAAAGGAGTACAAAGGTAAAATTAATACGACAAATACAGGACGTACCTGTCAAGCCTGGGCAGTTACAACTCCTCATAACCATAATCATCAAACATCCATGTCTACTGAGGCAAACTATTGTCGTAATCCAGATGGAGAGATTCTAGGACCTTGGTGTTATACAACTGATCCTAATGTAAGATGGGAGTACTGTAGTGTTCCATTCTGCTGTACGTATGTTTCACGTTATTCTTTATTTATTTGTAATCACATGTAAACCAGTGTTACAGTGACAATTTAAATGCACACATTATCTAGCTTGAGATTTAATTTCTCATTCCATTTATTTCCGTTTCATATCATGTTTTTGTTTTGATAAACCATGTTTTTATTATGTTTATCCTATTGATAGTGTGTTTTATTGGTTGGTATTTTTAAGCAATCGTTGGTTAAGCTTATGAATGAGATTCTCTGCGTAATCCAATTAACCGATTTAAGACACTATTATTTTGTCTGTAAGTTAATTGCAAGTAATGTATCAATCTTGGTATGTTTTAGAATTTTGTTTTACTTCTTAAATACAAAATAACCAATGTTAAATAAATATGGAAAATTTAAGTAGGCTATACCATGTATATGTACATTTCAAGGAGTAACCTCTCGTCATTTGCAGTAAAACCGAAACATAGGAAGTTAAAGATTGAAATATTTCAAAAGAAGCACTCAAATCCAAACAAATCTAAAGAACATTTGTTTGCGAATGACGTCAAGTAATTGTCACTCGAGTTCTTTTTTACTGCTATTATATTTATCGCTTATATTTCCTTTTCAAACAGGAGAAAAATTTCGTTATTTAACTTTTCAGGACAGGAATGAAACAGTTTTTAAAATTTTGCCTTTGTTTGGTTTTCAAAAATCATAATGTATAACTCGGCGATAATAGACGAATTACACATTCCTATATTTGAATTGTGATGTCCAGTTTTTGCGGGGAAAAATTCTAACTGGCAATCCGTCTATTTGGATATGAAGTTTTCGAAAGAAAGAGGACTGCGTTTTGGAGTTTATTTCATAGGAGAAACAAATTTTCTTTCTGCCACCGGTCGTTTACGGAATATTTTTCTACTTTTGATTGCTAAATTTAACTATCTGGAGAGGAGAAATTCCTAAACTGTTAGGTAGCAGAAGAAGAATCTAATTCTATTGTTATTGTTATTATTTTTTTTACAAAAGGAATTTTAGTTTCCAAAGACCCGTGAAACATTAAGGATATGTTACAAGTCTAATGAAGGGCAATTTCAGAACAGAATAGATATCCATTAGATCTTAAACTTACAGACCAAAATTAGAAGTACAACAAAAACAACACCAAAAATGAAAATAATATTTTCGATGATTTGGTATTTTTGTTTACAATAAACCTGCGAATTTACCGCTGTAAAATCAGTAATAACGGTGATGAATGCTATAAATTTTGGAGAAGAAGTCGAAATTCATACAATTATTGACAAGTATTAATAACTTAAAATTGTGTTTGTTCACTGAAATATTGCATTTTGAATTTGTATTTTCAACAAATTGATTTAAACATTTCATCAATATTCTTGTGTAAGTTAGTTCTTCAATAAAATAATTTATTTTGTACAGAAGTTCATTGACACTTTACTGAATTTCAGTCTACAAATAGCGAAGTATAAAAATGCAAAATTATCAACATTAAATACATATGGAAAATTTAGGTATGCTTTATGTGCATTTCAAGGAGTAACCTCTCATCAGTACCATTAGAACCGAAACATAGGAAGTCAAAGATTGAAATGTAACAAAATAAGCACTCAAATAAACAACAAATTGAAATGGGAAGCCAAATCGGACGGCGGGGACATTCTTAGTGCAATACTTTTCGATGACTTTTCGTATTTTCAGTGTTTTAGAATTTTAACAAATGCAGCAAATTTCTTTAAAACATTGTTTGATAAATTTCATGTCAGAAAAGTCTCACAATTGGGCTGGTGAATACCCTCGGAGACCACTGTTCCACAAGCAGAGGTATCGACCCAGTGGTTTCAAAATACAAAATTACATAATATATAGGACTTCTATACAAAATAAATTATTAATCTTGTACATTTTATCAATAAGATACATCTACGGTTATCTTATAGATTATGCGCCGCTGATTTTAATGTTGGGGAAAGTGATTGACACGTCTCATTTTAGAAAAAAAAGATCTCCATATCCGAAAATCGGGGAGGGGCGCACCAGCACTTCTATTTATTGCATATATTTCTTTAAATCGATGTTTCACAAAATGTCAACAGCAATTAGATTCACTGTATGTCCATTTCATCGTCTGACAACTCGTCAGCAGTGCTCGAAGTGAAAATGTTAGAAATATACAGTCCGCCAAAAGTTAAGCATCACCATTTTTTGATAATATTTTTTGGACAGACAAAAATGGTTTAGACGTTTAATTTGCTGGTAAACCTTTATTTCCTTTTAAATATGAATCAACGGCCTTTATTAAATCAGTGATCCGAATTGACAAAGGACATTTAGGGTACATATTGACCAAATCAAATAAGGGCGAAAAATCAACAACACAAAAGACGATTTTAAGTTTCACTTTGAGATCTTTATTACACTCTTTTAAAAATGATACAAGTATAACTTTTATTCAAATGAATTATGAGTACATAAACTGTCATTTAACGTAACGATCGTTAGTATCTGGTTTAACCTCCGCGCTTCAGGTATAAATGTTCAAACGCCTCCTCATTCCCCTGACCAAACGCCGAAGCCTATACTGTGAAAACCTCTGCCATTCGGCGATAAGAGCGACCCGTAATTCATTCATGTTTTGACATTTCGGTTGTCGCTGATTGATTTTACGACCGATTAAGTCCCATAAATGTTCGATCAAGTTCATGTCCGGTTACATGGAGGGCCATGGAAATATTTCAATGGACTATGCTTCAATAAAGTCCCTAACAATCCGGGCTCGATGTGGCCGAGCATTGTCATCTTGGAACACTGGCCTGTCTGCAAGTGCGTGATTCTGAAAATGAGGCAAAACATGGCTGTCCAAGATGTCATTTCTGTATTTTTGGCCATTCAGGGTAACGTCAAGAACCTCTAACGGAAGCTATCAGTAATTTGGAAAGCAGCCCCACACGGTTACGCCACCGCCACCATATGCAATAGTTCGATAAACGTTGTTGCTGTTCAGTGCTTATTCCGTTTCCTCCAAACATGCATTCGACCGTCCACAGGCTTCAACAGGAACCGGCTTTCATCGGACTAATGAATACGCTTCCAACTCCATAGGTTCCAGTGACGATGGAGTCTCGACCACTGTAGGCGTGCCTGCCGGTGTCTACGAGTTAATTCTGGGCCTTTCACTTGTCTAAGAGCACGAAAACGGAAACTATGCAGACTGCGAGCAACAGTTCTTCACTTATGCGAACATCAATCGGCCACATACCTCTCAATTGCACTGCCGTTGAAAACGGCTGTAATCTGGCTTGACGATGAAGGTAACGGTCTTCTCTAGGGGTTGGTTTACGGGGTCGACCGGATCTTGGGCGGTCTTTGACGGTTCCTGTGTGTATATGGCGTGCTAAAAGTCTGCTAGTCACAGAATTGTTCACTCCAAAATTGGCTGATATTCGGCGATTACTTAGGCCGGCGCTGATCATGTCAATCGCTTGCCAGCGTTCAGCGATACTCATTTTTGTCTTACCATTTTATAAAACCTTTTCAAATAACCATTAAAGGAAAGATGTACGTGTCATCAGTCAAAGCAATTTTGTGTTAAATTTGAAAGCATGATTTGGGCGAAACATGTTTTTGAAACCTGATTTAAATGTTCAATGATTTATTGATTGACACCTTATCTGAATTTTTCATAAAGGTAATGTTGATTAATTTTATGTACATGTATTAAATGTTTACTAAATTGCCTAATCAGAAAAATATATTGGAAAATACTTTGCTGATGGTTAACTTTTGGCGGACTGTATATATAAATATATGTTTATTTTTACAGGCGTATTTATTTACTACCTGAAATGCACTAATTTGCTTTCGCCAAGGCTTGATGGAAGTTTTCCTGAATATTTTATGTTTAGGTGGATACTATCATTAGCATAGAAAAGACAATTTACAGGACCGTTTGATAATCTAAGAATTATAATGTTAAAAAAATAAACAGTTTTCATCTGATGCAATTTTCCTAATTATAACATTACCACGTCTAATGTTTCAACAAATGTCATTCAATCTGGGGCATATAGTTGCAGCAACAACGTTCTCACATTTACTCTGCGCAGTTTGAACAAGAGTTTGATAATCATCACAGAAAGTTTTTCATCGAACTCAGCACTAGTGCAATCGTTGCTATCAATTTGTATAATGATGTTCTCATACTGTTCATCATTTGGTTAACTAAGGCGTTTTGCTGTAGTGTCTGACACTTTGCCAATGCGAAAATTTGCCTTTTCGAAAACAAAGTGGTTCGGTGTCTAGCTAAAAGGCGATTGTTGCTATGTCGCGAAAAACGAAACTTCCGGCAAGCAGTTTTCCAGCTTTATGTGTATAAGGTTTCGAATGATCTGCAGTATCGTTGCCTTTGCCTTCGTTACCATTGTTTACATTTACCTTGGTTTTTTCTCGCTTGATTTTTGTTTTGTAGTTTTATCAAATCTATCTCAAAGGCGGATATTTTCCCTTTAAGAGTTTCTACTTCTTGTGACTTCTTCTTAAGTTTCGCTTCGATCCATTGTATCTGGTAACAAATCGTTCCAACATTGATTCAACATTGATTCAATGTTTTACTTTCGATGGAAGGAGTTTGCAACATCGGCAGTCAGAGAAAACTACATCGGTATCATTTTTATCAAGAACACAATTAGAATGAAACCAGATTTGAAAAAATTTGCACTTGATCATGTCTACGTCGGACTTTTTTCATTGCATATACACTGACACTGGTTAGCGTTACTGATGACTGGTTTATCAGTCTTTTGTGATTTCTTGGTTCTCCGGCGCCTTGATGTTGTCTCTAATTTTTCTTAATCTTAAGCTCATTTGCCTGTTTCTGACGCTTCATCGGTTTTGTTTGTGACCGTTTTAGTAGCAGTTTCTGAAGCTGCACCGGTCTTGTTTGCAACAGTCTTAACAGTGATGCTGTAATCGATGAATTCGTAGTCATCAGAAATTTGTGATGGTTGAATTTCATGTTAAGATTCTCTCTGAGTGATGAATAGGTCGTTCGTTGAGTCTGACTGTTCATCAACCACATGCTTTACACTTGACGTTTTGTGTGTTATTTGTTTCTGTGGCATTCTTTGTCGCAGTTTTTCTAGTTCTTCACGGAGATGTTACACCTTCTGTTTTTCGTCTACCAATCTCATCCTGTCATTCCTTATTGAGATTGATCGAAACATATCTTCAAATAATACATTACTTTCTCCTATTCTATTGCGTGATCAAGCGGTTTGTTAAATATTAGTTATATATTTAACCCACTTTTGGTTAAATTTGTGCGCGAGATTTCCCGCGCAATCCAATTGATTGATTTAAAAACACTATTTATAGCACGTAGAGTATTCTAAATTTTTGTCATCGAGTTCATTAAAACTTAAATACCATTCTTGCCATGTTTCAGATTTTTTCTTCACTGAAAAACTAGCTTTTTGTCATCGAGTTCATTAAATCTTAAATACCATTCTTGCCATGTTTCAGATTTTTTCTTTACTGAAAAACTAGCTTTGCCTTCATTATTTACTGACGTCACGTCATTATTACAAAAGATGTCGTTCGTACCATGTCTCTGCGTAAAAATTGAGTAATTTAACTAGGATTAAATAACATGCAAAAATGCATTATGGCGCGCCTGAATGGAATTTTAAATGTAATTCTTCTGTTATGTATCGAAAGCAGGGGTCCGAATAAAAAAATGAGCGAAATTTTTTTCAAATCAATTTATCTAGGTGAAAACTAAAGCGCTTCCGCCAAAAACAAGGATGGTCTAACACCAGCGTTAAATCCCCGAAGGGAAATTTAGAGACAGATAATAGTATGCAATACTCTTTTGCACAGTGTAAGTTTTGAACCGTGGGGTAATTCTTTCTTTTCATTAAAAATAAATACAAAGGCGGAAACGAACATATAAAATAATTAAGCCCGATAAATCGCGCTCCAGAAAAGCTTGACATATAGTATATATGCATTGTTTATGTTGATCTAGGAAGACATATAAAAGTGATCGACGCAAAAATTGGTACGATTTAAGTCTGGGTAAAACTTCTGTATATAGTTTGTAAGTTAATTTTCATAAACTTAAATAATTACGAATACCATTATATAATGTTATGTAGTGCACTGAAAGACGAAAGAAAAAAGTTTTTGCCACTATACTGTAATCATAGTCCTAATACTTTCAAATTTCTCCAATTTTTTCAATTCTAATGATATTATAAGTTTAGAAAAGCTGTGTAGATTCATAAAAATTATTAATGTGAAAATCACTTCTCCTGGTTAAATAACATTGTTCACACACGTGTTATTTGTTATATACATATACATTGGTATATTTATATATTGTCATATTGGCATTTGCGCAACCCATGCTTTTAACTTCTTATTATATTTTAAAAAAAAACTTAATCCAAATTATTGACACCGTAGTAAAAGAAAACTTGGTTTCCTGATCGGTTGCCTTTGAACAAGCAGACTTTCGCGAGCGATGCTTTTGTTGTATCATGAATTAGTTTTGATTTTATTTGTTTTTGGTTTTCACCATCGATATCAGGTGTTAAATTAAAATTAAATCCAATTCAACCGATTTATACAGTGTATTTCCATTGCTGTTTTGTCTCACCACTGTCCCAAGTTAGGAGAGGGTTGAGCGCTCATCATCCGGTTTAACCCCGCCTAAAACTAAATGTGCTGGACCAAGCCAGGAACCTTTAGTCTAGTAGTTGTCGTTGTTTAATTATTCATTTGTTGTTATTTGTCAATAGATTAGTTCGATTGCCGTATTTCCAATTTTGTATTTCAAGGCCTTTTGCAGCTTCAGTATGGTATGAACTCAAGTTCATTATTGAAGGCCGTAATGGAACATGTCTAAGTTAAACTCCTGTAGATGAAACACGATGTTCAGTTTGATTTTCCTCCTTTTCTAAATGTTCTCTTGTCAGCTGGTATTTGCATCCTCACGCAGGGCCCCCCTTGTCGCACTGTCATTTTGCTCATTAGTATCTATTGAAAAAGGAGTATGTATTCGACCGATGACAGTTTATCAATCTTATTTTGGTCTACCGAATTAGACATATCTTTTGCATCTGGTGTACCATCCATCTCTGTACAAGACATATGAAATACGACAGCTGGGTTTTTTTATCTTCAGCTTGGTGGTCTTCCGGAACGTCCCTGAAGGTTTCCTGTTGGTAAGATCAGGTTTCTGTTAAGTGTTTTTTTTCAAGTTGAACTCTGTCCTCTTGTCTGACAGAATAAACTGGTATCTCAGTATTTCGTTGCTCTAAGACAATGTTTGGTTCTTTTCAGCGTGATATTTTTTCCATCCCAAGCTACTATTTTTAAAAGGACACCGTCACCTACTTGAAAAATTTCCTCACGTCTTTTAAAGTTATATTTTTCTTTATTGTTCTATTGTGCTTTTCTTGCTGCTGTTACTGCTAATTTAAATCCGGGTTCCATACGCTGCTTTACAAATTGATATATTTTGTTATATAAATCTTTGTGGGATCCGGTTAGTGTTGAATATAACATCCGGAGGAAGTCTAGCTTCTCTGCCAAACATTACCATTGTGTTCTTGTAGGCATGTGTCATTGCTGCTACGTATGATTTCCAGTCTTTCTTCTGATCTGAGTTAAACCCGTCTATCATGTTGATAAGTGCACTGTCAAATCATCAACATAAGCCATTTCCCTTTGGGTGCTAAGGAGTTTATTTTATCGCCCCAGCAATTTCGCAAAGTTCTTTCATAAGTATGTTTTCAAAGTTGGCCCCTTGGTCTGTTACTTAGGAAACCCATAATGGACCAAGGAAATATTAAGGATTGTGTCAGCTGTTCTTCGCGTTATAGTATTCTGGTTGGAAACAGCTATGGCATACTGTGTGTAATGGTCGGTTATAACAAGTATAACAAGTATGTATTGATGTTTCTAAACCCATACATACTAGTTATTGTGGTTGAGATGTTGTTATGGACATCAATGCACTTCTGTCTTTACGGGGAATCTTTCTTCTTCGGCATGTATCACAAGAAGATATTTAATTTTTTCTCATCTCTTGGCTACCCGTCCCAGTTGATTCTGTCTTTTATTAATGAAAATGTGCTATCTTGTCCTTCATGTTCCATTTTATCTTGAGACATTTCAAAGTCAAAGACTGACAGGATGACGGATTGACCAGTTGATTAAATTTCTTGCCGCTCATGTAACCTTCGATAGTACGCTGTAAAATTCAATCTTGTATGGTCAAATTATCAAAGTTCTGGTATATTAAACAGTGTTATGGTGTCCTTGGTATCTTTGATATGCCCGGATATTACCGAATTTATCCCATATTGTAATATTTCATCTGTTGTCGGTGCTTCATCAAGATTAGTATTTTCACTGATGAACAGGTCATATTAATGGTCTACTATTTCAGATGAGAATGATAAAGTTTCAATTATAGGTACTGAACGAGAATTTCTAGTCTCGCTCCATATTAATAAAGCGACAGCTATCTCCAAATATCTGAGTCGTTTAAGTTATTAAGTGGATAATTTTATCAGTTTTTCTTTCGAATCGATGTTTCTAAACGTTACTTATCACTTGGAAGATTCTTCCCCGGATTCTGGTTTCTCGAATTTGTTTTGCCTTTCCTTATAAGATTTCCAGACTCATCACTCCGAAATCACCGATGTTGAAATTTCGGTTGAAACTAGAAACTAGATCAACATCTTGTTTTTATGGTGAAAACACTCCCTTGTTGCCGGCGTACAGTCCTACGCCTAGTCCATCTCCATATTTTAAACACAAATATATCACTATAAAGAAGATTTTATTTAAAAAGGTTGTAAACTTTTAGTGTCAACTAAATTTTCTTCACTACCATTCTTTAAGCTCTTTTTGGTTTTGACTAAATGTCATTACAAAGTCTACAATAGAAATAGTTGCATGTAAAAAAATTGACTTGGTGGGTAATTGATATTCGAAGAAACAAGAACCACTTCTAGAGCAAAATGTAGTCGACAGGAGAGGTAGGCCTTATATGGTGCATTCCTTTTTGGGGATGAAATAAATGTGTTGGGTATAAAAACTAAAAAGCACGAGAAGACTTTGGAAACATTAAATAATATTATGAATGGTATAAATGTTTTAAGTTAAGGTAAGACAAGAAAAAAATAAGATAAGATTTTATTGATATTGTAATATAATTCTTTAAAAACTTTGTTAATTTGGTATTTAGACATATCGCGTATATTGCTTGTTTGCATCCCCTATCCTGGTACTTCCCTTATGTAATAAATATCGCAGTCTGCACCAGTGATGCTGTTACAATATAGAATCCAAAACGAGGATTGTCATCAATAACAATACAAAAAAAGTTCATGAGATCAAAACTTTTCGCTAATCAATGGAATTGTCTTGGTAGGAAAATATCGGTTGTAACTAGCTACTACCTCATAAGATGACTCCAGTTGCACATTAATAAGTATTTTATTTTACAATTTTGGAATTATATTAACAGCAGTGAGCCAATTATATACTTTAATTGGAATGACAAAGATATACAGATTTTGCTCTGCTTTCACATACGGGTAAGTATGACAAGATTCATTCATTGAATAAATATATATTCATTATCACTACATTAAAATATATTGCAATTAAACTTTGTATTAATGATTAAAATCATCTTTTTATTCAGAGTCCGTTCTGCGGATGACGTTCTATCATATTCAGCAGAGAACATTAAATAAGTTTTTATATTTAATATACTTTGAAATTCTGGATTGGTATTTGAGAAATAAAGTGAGATTAATTTCAATAAGAAAGATTAAGACACAGTAAAGTATTCATTCTGAACCCACTGTTCATTATGTAATGGAATAATCAACAGATCATTAGGAGGTAAACTATCTTCTTTGAAAAATATAAAATCTCTGGAGTTCGACAAGATGATAATGCCATAACACAAAATTATATTCTAATCTAGGTTTACATGTTACGACAAGTAGTCGCCAGGTTTATATGTTACATGTGTTCTGAGAAGTAGTAGACGACAAGTCTTTTTCCCTTCGTGATAATTTACAAAGACGTATTAAGGGTCGTCCAACAGTTCTTAATATTTGATAACATAGATGAATTTCATTTTCTTTTGAAATGTGAATTATATTCTTCGTTTGTGAATTAAATGAGAATAATGTAACCTTGATTTACAGGGTAAAGTTATTTGCATCACGATAAACTCTGATATACAACCAATTCGTTGCGGTCGACTGTAGATTTTAAAACTTTTCCGAATTTATCATCCTATAAACTGCTGAGATACTGGAAAAATCCTTGGTTATATATCAGGTTCATGTTCTTAAAATTGGTACTTTGTATGGACATTTTTTCTTCCATCCTATTAGAGATATTTCATTGAATGTAATTTTATGGGGATGAGTGAAGAAATAATTACAAAACTTTCAATGTCAAATTGTTTAGGTATT
>JAULBM010234888.1:0-16991 GCA_032357055.1 Geukensia granosissima
ATACAAATGTACAAATGCTGAAAAATTAATGTGTGTGTGTGTGTGTGTGTGTGTGTGTGTGTGTGTGTGTGTGTGTAATGCGCCTTTCAATTAATTACCTTTCATCATTACCATAAGAAACAAAAACACATCGGAAATCATATTCTACATGAACTTACATGAAACAAACATTAAGCTACAAACAATAATATTAAACTCCTTTTACTCTGCTTTTGCTGCAGGCTTTTAACTTTCGCAGTACCAACAGCTAAAGCACTCTACCAGTCTGACAATCCAGTTGATTAATTTAATTGAGCTGTTGGGTTGCTAAACTGATAGGTTGTTAGTAAAGCTTCTTACCTCAGCATTGTACCAATTGGGAAGTGGTGGTGGTTGATGGTTATGAACGTCCTACACAGCAAATTAATGCTTTCAGTCGGACGGTCCCTGGCGGAACTTATGGTATTGTTGTAACTTTTTTCGTTGGAAATGGTGTTGGACATATTGTAATAAGTTGGTAAGGAGGCTCGCATGAGTTGTTGTAACTTTTCGACAATCTAAGTCGTTGTTTAAGCTGTCGTCCTTGGAGGTGACTTTCTGTAACTTGCTGGATTTCGTTAGACTACAACGGCGCTTTTTAGGGCCACGGTGCCGAACAGAGCAGACCGGTTCCTCTGTGAAGTGATTTTAATGGCCGCGTCCGACCTCATCACACTGCTGCACGGCTGATTGCCAGTTGGTGTCAGTGCGTCGAGGGCGATGAAAGGTTTTGGTCATTACTTCATCAATCCACGTTGTACTGCGGTCGAAGTTCCTGCTCGGCAGCACGTGTTGCTGCGTCGATGACAGCTACGTGACTGATGATGGATGAATGATGGAAAATTGGGAAGTGATTTAGTTGTTTGTTGAACTACCTAGAACATATAATTTTAGAAGGAATAAAAAAATATTGTAAATTGTTTAAAAAATCTTCAGCACCTTGCCGCATTATATTACAAAATCATGATACATTGTATCAAACTACGAATTTAGAGGTAACAGTATTTTGTTTCTTAAGGAAAACAACATTACATGCTGAAATCGTTAAAATAATGATAAAACTGACAAATCAAAGGAAATAACTGTGGTGTCTCTCAGTTGAAAATTTCTTATTACTAGAATTTTTCAAACAATTTTGTTATAGTGGTTATGCCAGATTAAAATATATTTCTTGCAGTTGAAGCCTTTTAAACATTGTTAACACCCTTAATCTTTGCTATTAAAATGGAGTAGTGGAACCTGATTCCTGTTCATCCCTCTGTCTGCATCCTTTCTATTTGTAGAAAATTGAAGACTATTTTTATGTTAGGAAAATCAATCAGAAGATTCAAAATGTCAAGCCAATTATATATATTTTAATCTCGAAAAAGCAGCAGAAAAGTCATATACATTGTGTAAGTAAATACTGAAAATTTCATAAAAAATTGGGGAAATCGTGTTTGTTAAGTAGATCGAATCAAGAACAAGAATCTGTTTCTTGTCCTTTTAATATAACCAGCAAAGGATCACTGTGGTAAAGCTATAAAATCTAAGACGTTATATTCTGGAAAATTTATTCTTCATCTGGCATGACCAACTATGTCTAAATTTAAATCAAACCTATGGATTTTCAATTGATTTGTCATCTACAAAAAAATGTTGCCATCATATCATGCGAAAGTTATGAATAGTTGCCCTTTTGTGAAACAATGTTTACATAATTGCTCTAGCTTTTTTATCAGTATCGTGATTTATGTTTACAATTGTTTAATTTAACTACATTTAACTAGAGTAATCAATCAACTGACTTTTATTCGGCTAAAACTTTTGGGCTGGTTGGAGTTTTACAATTTCTGAAATCGTAGATTAATTAATTCTTTTTTTGTTTGGATAAGGGTTGTAGCCCTTTGACTACAAAAGCAAAAAAAACTTTATCATGTTAATAATAAGGTGGAGCTACTTAGACTTGGCAATTATTTTATATACGAGTGTCCTTTTCTGATGGGTAAACTTTAGGATGTTTGCTATCTCTTTAATTGGAAATCATAAAATATCTTCTATTTCTTTATTCTTTATTTTGAATTTACTTGTCTTTTTGCTGGATGTGTGATCCAGTGGTGTACATTTATTTTCTTTTGTGATTATTGTAACTTTTGAATATTATCACATTATATTTTGGGGGTCTGTTATTTCTTCCGATAGGTTGAGGATATTTGTCCATCATTTAAGGCCTTAAGGCAATCTATAGATATGACTATTTCTATAACCTTGTAAATTATATCTCGTAATTTCAACGTATTGACTGACTGTCTCATAGACAAACATATCAAGTCTTCTTTTCTGTATTTCTTGTATTTTATAAGGCAACCAGGCAGCGTTCTTGTAAGTGATTTTAAAACGTACAGTGTATTGCACAGCATCAACTGGCAAGTTCCCTTTTATTATCAATAACTTGAAATATCTCCAAATTTTGGAAGGAAGCACCAGAGCACCTCAATGTTCCTGGCCTCAAAGGATTTACGTATATTAAAAAACAACAGGAAGTTACACGTATACCTGGAATACATAATATTGAAAAGAAAGAAAATAAAACTATGTCAGTAAAATACAATCCACATCTTATCTGAGTTGTGCATGCATAATTTTTCGTTAACCTGTTGTCTTAATTCACTAGATTTCCGTGAAACACGAAACACGTTCTTATAAAATAGTGACTTGCATTTCTCTCTCTTATCAAAAATATTTTGACAAAATAAATACAGAAAACATAAAAAATCCTCAATTGGTTTTCAATAATTCGTATAAATCTGTTTGTATAACGTATATGATGTCTGTTTCTACCTTAAGTAAAACAATAATTATGTCGAATTAGCTGCATAAGGAAAATTCCTCCAAAAAATCAGGTAAAATTGTGATATGGTCAAAATCCATCAACACGGAAATAGCATTATTTCAAATCTGGTGTTATTTTTCACTATATGCGAATTGAAACATTTCGTGTGGTGATAAGTTCTTTATTTCTCTAGAAATAACTATATACCAATTTATATTCGAATAGTGATTGTAAAAAATGAAAAATATGCTAAAACAGATTTAACGATAAAATTTCAACTTTTAAGCAATACATGCCATGTTATATACAGTCATTCATGGTTGAAAAGAACTTTTAAATTATCTAAAAAGGCACTTGCTTAATGAAGTCGAAGGAGGATCGCCAACAAATAAAACAAAGATCCGAAGTAGACATCATAATTATTTAGACTATGTCTCATCTAAACCCAATTTTGGTAATTTTGATTAAGTATTATTTTCATCCAGAAGATAATTGACGTTTTTGCCTTTTGATGTTAAACAATTGGCGATCTTTCTTCGACTTCATTCAAGAACGTGAAAACACACCCGCAAGTAAAGAAAAAAAAACAACTAGTGGATTTAAAACAAAATCATTTAGAGAGTTTATATGACCACCATTAATCTATGCTTCTAAATAAACATATTAAGAACGTAATCAATAATGTAGCAGGTAAAGCAGCCACTTTTTCTAAACATCCATCTTATAATTAAAGTTTTTTCAGGAAACATTATATTTCCTCCTGAAAAAAATACATATATAAAATGCAAAGGTAGATAAGTTGTTTAAAGACGAATAAATACTATTGGGTCATTGTTGAATACCTCAGAGTGACATTGAAAGTAAAAAGAGCAATAAAATCCGTTCAATAGCCTTTACTTTTTTTCTCTTTTTTTTCTTGAATCAGAAAATTAAAGTTCCTTATTGGTATATTAACTCCATATTCCTTTTCTTATAATTCATTATATAACATAACATCTACCTAACGTTTCATTTGCGGATCTTTTGTAAACATAGGAGTGGAATCCAGTATAGAATACCCATGAGGGAAAAAAGTGCTTAGTTCAAAGAGACAAGACAAATTTGAAACAAACTAAAAGATAAAACAAAAACGAAAGGAACAAAGGATCGTAATCCTCGAGCTCTTTTACAAACAGGAGCGGGATCTCCCATTTGGTTTTACGCTCTTAAGATCTAAGTTGGTGATAATATACACACAAAACATTATTGAGATGGACTGTGCAGCAAGAACTCTTTTTAAAAATATGTGCTCTATAAGGCTTTCTATTTCCAGCTCCGCTTATTACTCATAAAGTAAAAGAAGTAAGATGTGAAAATATTTACATAGAAATTTTAAAATTTTGTATCTGTATGAAATATATTCCAAAAGGAAATGATTCACATCTTACATACGTTTATAACACATATTCAAAACCAGATTTAACTCTGTATAAAGCGCTTTTCTGCATAAATCTTCAACAGATGCTAAGGCCAAAGATAGGACGAAAAGTCAAATTTATAAATTTCTACTTTCATATGTTGAAGCTTTTTGTCACTTGCGTCAGAGTTTTTATACTTTTTGTCAATAGAAATTATGTAATTGATGAATGATTTGAGTGCTTCTTTTGCTATATTTTAATCTTTGACTTACTATGTTTTGGTTCTATTGCTACTGATGAGAGGTTACTCCTTGAAATGTACATATAGCCTACCTAAATTTTCCATATTTATTTAACATTGGTAATTTGGTATATTACAAAATACCAACTTGAATGTGAAGACTATATGGCAATTTCGTTGAAAGAACTGTCGTCAGAAGTGCTCGAGGTTAATATTTTGTATCCAGTTAAAATTACAATGACAAAATGACAATTAATAAACACAAACATCAGAACCCAAAAAGAGTGATAACTTTTTATCGATTTTAAAGAAATGAAAAAGTCATTTAATTAATAAATTAAGACAGGATAAAAATATCCGGCTGAGAATGCAGCCATCAGCAGTGACATTCAAAAAGAAATGTCTGTATACAGATCTCGTATTTTGTGTATGTAACCACAAACTTTTGAAACCTTATTGTGTTCTTTCGGAGAGTTTTGTCTAACTTTATATCAATTTAGAAAGTTCTTACGCATTATTTCTCTTTAGGGATTTTACCTTGTGTTGTTGTACAGGAGATTTATGAAACAAGTTTAGCAGGAGTTGCTTTCCCTTTCAGTCTCTTAACTTAAACTATTTTCGTAGGGTTCTTTTTACTCTAGCTTTATTTTAATGCAGTGTCGTGTTTACTGTATTTTTGTTCCATTTTGTTGGCCATGGTTTTGGCTGTCTTCTGACTTAACGATTTCTTTCTGCCTCTTTGATACCTTCGAATTCCTTTTATATTGTTTCATCAATTTGTGCAACACCACCCAAATTCCAACTGCAACAACATGTTTGATTGATAAGGGTCGATTTAGGCCCACAGATTTTACTGAAACTATACAGTTTTTATCGGCAATAAACTTTACTAAACTATACAGTATTTATCTGCAATAGACTTTACTAAACTACACAGTATTTATCTGCAATAGACTTTACTAAACTATACAGTATTTATCTGCAATAGACTTTACTAAACTATACAGTATTTATCTGCAAAAGACTTTATTAAACTATACAGTATTTATCTGCAATAGATTTTACTAAACTATACAGTATTTATGTAAATCTGACATATTTACAAATGGAAACCAAAAAGCAAAATGTAACATTTGGAAATTATTTGTCTTACTTTTAGACCTAAATAAGACCGTAGTTAACCAGCTTCTTTGGGTATATATGCGAGTTTTAAAATTAAATTGAAATTTTATATCCAAAAACATATTCATATATCGGCACTTTTTAAAACACTGATAATAACTTCACTAGCAAGTTTGTCAATTAACTTTAACTTTATACAATGTAACAGGAAGAGTATGTAGTAAATTGTGAGGTTGTTATCAATCTGCTATCTTGTTAGGTCGATTTAAATCATCCGCACTTGTGGGGTTGCTGTCAATCTGTCTAACGTCCTTGTAAGTTGCTATCAATCTGTCTGTCGTCCTTTAAAGTTGTTATCATCAATCTGTATGTCATCCTTACATGTCTTATGCTGCTATCAACCTGTCTGTGTGAAGTCCAGTCCGTCTGTCATTTTG
Source organism: Geukensia granosissima (assembly GCA_032357055.1). NCBI lineage: Eukaryota > Metazoa > Mollusca > Bivalvia > Mytilida > Mytilidae > Geukensia > Geukensia granosissima. The sequence continues at coordinate 6,028 of JAULBM010234888.1, forward strand.
TGAGGTTGCTTTCAATCTATGTGCCGCCAGTGTGAGGTTCGATCTGGCTGTTGCACGTTTCAGGTTGCAATCAATCGTCCTTATAAGTTGCTATTACATTGCATTTTGTTTGTCACCGTCCTTGTTAGGTTGTTATCAGTCTGTCATCCTTTTGAGTTTGCAATCAATCTTTCTGACGTTCTTATGAGGTTACTACCAATCTGTCTTTCATCTTTGTAAGGTTGCTATCAATATGTCTGCGATCCTTATGAGGTTGCTACCAACCTGTCTGTTGTTTTATATACGGGGTTGTTATCAGTCTGTCTGTCGCCCTTATTGGTTGCTATCAATCTGTCATTCGTCATTGTGATGTTGCTATTAACCTGTCTGTCGACCTTACATATGAGGTTGTTATCAATCTGTCTGAAGTCCTAATGAGGTGACTGTTGATCTGTCTTTCGTCCTTGTGTTGTCGCTATCAATCTGTCTACATCCTTGTAAATTGATATTTGTCACTTTTTTGGTTGAAATCAATCTTGTGAGGTTGCTATCAATCTGTCTGTTGTTTTATATGCTGGGTAGTTATCTGTCAGTCTGTCGTCCTTTTTGGTCGCTCTCAATCTGTCTGCCGTTCTTGTTAGGTTGCTATCAACCTGTCTGTTGTTTAATACGCGGGGTTGCTATCAGTCTGTCTATCGTCCATTTTTGTTGCTATCAATCCGTCCTGCTAATCTGTCTGACGTTCTTGTGAGGTTACAATTAACCTGTCTGTTGTCCTTGTGAGGTTGCTTTCAATCTGTTTGCCGTCCTTATAAGGTCGCTATCAATCAATCGGTCGCCCTTGTGAGGTTGTTATCAGTCTGACGTCCTTTCCAGATTGCTATCAATCTATCGGTCGTCCTTATATGTGAGGTTGCTATCAATCTGTCTCATGCCCTTTTAAGGTCGCTATCAATCAATCTATCGCGCTTGTGAGGTTGCGATCAGTCCGTCGTCCTTTCCAGGTTGCTATCAATCTATCTGTCGTCCTTACATGTGAAGTTCTATCAGTCTGTCTGTGTGTGAGGTTGCTATCAATTTGCGAGTCGTCCTGGTGATATTGCAATCAATCTGTCTGTCGTCCTTGACAGTTTGTTATCAATCTGTCTGACATCCTTTTAAGGCGAATATTAACCTATCTTTATGAGGTTGCTATCAATCTGTCTGCCATCCTCATTAGGCGACTATTAACTTGTCCTTTTGAGGTTGCTATCAATCTGTCTGCCATCCTCATTAGGCGACTATTTACCTGTCCTTCTGAGGTTGCTATCAATCTGTCTGTCGTCTTTTTGAGGTCGCTAACAATCTATCCATCGAACTTGTAAGCTTTTCATCAAACTATCATCGACCATTAAGAAGTTATATCTATCTGTATGTTGTCCTTTTCAGGTTGCTATCAATCTGTCTGCCGTCTTAGTAAGTTGTCATTTTTGTTGCCGTCTTTGTGGGGTTGCTATCAGTCTGACATCGTCATTATGAGGTAACTATCCATCGGTATGTCATCCTTATGAGGTTGCTTTTAAACGACGACAGAAGTTTAAAAGCAACCTCATAAGGATGACACACAGAACTATCAATTTGTCTGACGTCCTTGTGAGGATTCTACCAAACTGTCTGCCTTGTGATGTTGCTTTCAGTTTGTGTGCTTCCTTATAGGTTGTAATCACGATATGGCTGAAAAACTGCCGACGTGGCGTTAAACACCAATCGATCAATCAATCCTTAGTGGAAACTTTCAATCAGACTGTCGTCCTTTTATTTGAGGTTAAAATCAGTCTTTATATCCTCCTTTTCAGGTTGTTATCAACCTTCTGATGTCCTTGATAGGTGAATATTAATTAGTCTTTCGTCTGGTTGAGGTTGCTATGCTATCTATCTGTCTGTCGTCATATTTAGATCGATAACAATCTATCTGCCGCCCTTGTGATGTTGCTATTAACCTGTTTTTTGTCTTTTCATGGGAGGTTGCTGTCAATCTATCTGCCGTCCTCCTGAGGTTGCTCTCAACGCTGTCTGACGACCTCGTCAAGTGATTATTAATCTGTATTTCGTGTTTGTGCAATTGATATCAATCTATCTCCCGTCCTTTTTCTTCTGTGACACAATTTCCCCTTTTCAACCATTTTTTTAATGTTAAGTCAAATGATGATTTCATTTACGTAAACCAGAAAGCAGGAATTAAAATAAACTATTACTGTGTAAATCTGAAAACAGCGACAAAAAACAAGCTGAATTTTTATATTCAAATATTTGAGACAAATTTGGCAGACTTAATTCATTAGTAAGTAATGAAATGAAGCAAAAAATTCAATCTGACGCTGTGAATTTCTTAAATACAAGAGATCAAATGTTAAAACTGGATATCTTACCAAGTATCCTATCTTTTTAAGGCAATTATACTTGTCGCGGTGAAGCTGTTACATATTAAAATCTTATGTCGAATTTATCAACACTAAATTTTAACATTAATATAAGAACGAAGGCAAGTCTTTTCATTGACTCTCAGTTCTTGTCATATTTGGGAATTTCAAGAATGAATCTAATATGGGTACTGAAAACGTCAACAGGATTTACCCATGGTTAAATAAACTTATGACTTGCACGCACTATGACTTCTCAATATGTTTTGGGCACAAACATTGGGACGTTACAATGAAGTATATAAAAACAAACGGCATTGTTTAACATTTACGTATTTAAAATATTAGAATCGAAATAATTCATGGCATCCATAAGTTTGTTTCTATTATAACATGAGCTGTCATTGTTTTTACTAATTTTATCACTCGCTAACGCTCGGGATGAAGTAATGAGAAAACAACTCCTGCTTATGTTAAAATCACCAACAAACCTATGGCTGTCATGATTTATTTCTTAATTGAAACTTTTAAACCGAGTAGTTTTACCTTCTGCTGGATCTAGCTTCTTATTCCTTATTATTTAGATTGGAGTACTTCTTTACTATATTTGGATCTCGAACTCCCTGTTTTTACTGATGAGAGGTTATTTATAAAACATTGGTAAACTTGTATTTTAAGTAAGTATGTATTTGCAAATTGCCAAGCATAAATTACAAAACGCCGTACCAGTTGGTTTATCCTATTAAGGAATCATTTTGATCAGCGTTTGTTACAATCATATAAAAGAGTTTTAAAAACCGTTTATCTCTTTAGAGATTTATAATTTGTGTCTATAGAATATACAAGTAGTAAGTTTTTACATTTTGTGTTGTAAAGAGTAATTCGTCTAATTCTTTTTTGTGGATAGTTTTATGCTATGTGTCATTCAAGAGTTTTGATTATATTTCTTACTGTAAACAAGTATCCTCAGATGGATTTGGCCTTTTTTCGCGTGTTTCTTTATTTTTCAAAGTCTTTTCTCTATGGATTTTCTATTTCTTGTGGCCCTTTCTACACTAACGACGTAAAAGCGAGTTAAAAAGGGCAGACCTGAATGTAGAAAGATGGCTAAGTTAAGTGTTTATTTTATCCAGCTTCACCAAAGCCTTTTAAGCATTCAAATGCAAAAGAATGATTTTAATCAGTGTTAATTAGATGCTTACATTATATTAAGCTAGGCTATGGAATAGAATACGTTCACAATCAGCTTCTGTCGGAAACAGCAACCACGTTTGCGCAAAGCAGTATTTACTTATAGGAATTCAAGATTTGCGAATATAAAACTTTTTTTATAAAAGTGCCAAACTAGATTTTTTTCATAGCCTTGCGTATAGTTTTTATTTCATACAAACAGTTATATATTTCATTTATGTCTAAAAAGCCTCCTCGTACTTTCTAGTTATAAAAATGGTTGACACAAACTTACCAAGTATTATCTCTTAACCTGTGTCTACCCCTTAATTTAGATAACTATAACATTTGCTTCTATTTATTATTGTGTTTTCCTGTCTTTATGGTATTAACATATTCTTTATCCATACAATAGATTTTGTCTCTTTGTGTCATTATACTCCGTGACCCTATAGATTTTTTTATAATTTGGGTTTTTTTATATTTTGAGTCAACATGAAAATTTTCAATCAAGTAGAATCTTTACAGAAGTTACTCAGGACTTTTTACGCTGTTTATACGAATCATTTAAATAAGTGAGAGAAAGGAAAAATCTTTTACAGTTGCTTCTGTTGATTTCTATTTGTGTTTCCTCATTGACATGTTGATAATATTGATAGTAGGAATCATGAACTGTACCTCTAAAGGATAATCAAGGACAACTTGAAAAGGTACAATTGCACATAAAAACGGAAATAAAGATATTGACATATCTAACAAAGGAAAAAGTATTAATTTCACATTCCAAAACCAATTATACAGATTCCAAATTGTAATCTGCGCTTTTAACTAAAATCAATTTGCTCGTCAAAACTGATAAGCGTGCTGTGCAAAATGCAAGAAAACGTCAAATATTTTAATTATAAAATTGACAAGAAGCTGGTCACGAATTTAACGCAGCAAAAATTGATTGAATTTGATGATGCTTTGCAAATAATCTGTCATTTCAATTTTACTCATTATAATATATTTTATTTCCAATATTGTTAATCGGTAAATTTGGACAATATATAACCGATAGCCCTATTATCCAATTTCTAGCAAATCTTTACAATTCATTATACATGACTGAATCGAACGTCTCAGATATTACAATTTGATTAAGCAATTACTGCGAGATCAGCCAATACAATGATGGATATTAGAAAGGAATATAGTGCAAATACTATTGCTTGTCAATGACATTTATTTAGCAATATGTTTCATTTCATATTGTAACTGGGTAGCCTCCGAGAGCATACGCATGCAGAAATAATCCGTCAATGTAGAATTATTGATTTTACTGTTTCCAAGATGGACACGCTAAGAAGATAATTCGCCTGAACTATTTCTTCCCTGATTTGCTCGGAGGAATGGAATCCATTGGAACAATAATTGTTTCATTGTGTATCTGTCTATACTTGGGATTGTGAGCACCTCTACGGCCATTACTAAATACTTATCAGTTTATAAGTGAATTAAGATATTCATGATAATGTCTGGATAATTTGTGCATCAGGAACGGGAACAATCTTCGATCATTAGAAATTCCATGATGAAGGATGTAACTAAGATATTGTTTTAACAATTCTGTCTTTCTCCATAGCAGACGTTCAACTAGCGAATGGAAGGAAGGAATACATTGCGTCTGCTTCGCTTTTATTCTGAAATATCGCTCATGCTGAATATAAATTTCATTGATGATTCTGAAGGGTTTTTCAAAAGGTGCTATAATAATCCACGTGCCAATAGTTTTTGTTTGGAGTTAACATGGACTGTTGTACCAAAAAGCGGCTGTTCATGGTCATGACCAGTGTTTGTGCATGTGCGGCTTTTGGATTATTAGCAATTTCAGTCGCCACAGACTATTGGTTGTACACAAGTGACTTGCAGCCAGTTAAGGGAAACGCTACTAAAGGCGTTTACCAAAATCACTGGTCAGGTCTTTGGAGAAAATGTACGGTTAGTGGTAAGTAATCTTTATTGCTGTGGTCTGTCAAATTGGATTTTGAATCTATTCAAAATGTTTCTTTTTCTCAAATCTTAAAACGTAGACTTATTGGAAGAATCCATTGAGAGGTTGTGATTTTTAAATTAAAGTATGAAGACCTTTGTACTTGTACGTCGGAAATCAAATTAGACGACTAAAAAATGAAGTCAAAATATGGTATGTTATATTAATCAATATTTTGCGGAAAATAGTGTTCGGTGGCAGATTTTTAGGTAGTGAGATAGTTGTTAGTGTATAATTCGGTGGCAGATTTTTAGGTAGTGAGATAGTTGTTAGTGTATAAAAGTTTTATAATTACAGAATTTCAATAACTTTACATACATTTTATTTACATGGTGCACGAATGCAAAAAGCAATTGTATACCTTTTTTCTATTTTGTAATCGAAATATAAATATTGAATCCTATTTCACATAGACATATATACATATACATGTATATACCCCAAAATAATCTTATGTCATCAAAGCCCCATTTACTAGATTAAACAAGGTTTTTTTCCACGTGTGAATCGGATATCTAATAAATTGCAGTATTAATTGTGTAATTATATAGTGGCATTTTGCACCCGATTGGAATGGTGGAGGCTTCTTCTAAAACTGATTCAATTATTGTAACATTTTGGAAAATAATGAGCTTGATCTCCATTCTGTACCAGTTTTTCTATATATAATTATATAATTAGATAGATGTTATATTGTATAGAAAGACATTTGGTTGTATTTGTGCCTGTATGTGGAACTACAAATCTATCTTGTTTGGTGACAGTTCCTACACAATAAAATTCCATTGTTTGGAAATTGCATCGATCAGTGTTGATTTGAATTTTCACATTTAAACCAACGAAAATTATCGTATAAGTGTTGAGTACCAATTGAATCTGAAAAGGATTTAACATGTGTTCCTTCGGGACCTTAACACCCCATTCACCTTTTCCTCTTTTTACCAACATGGTAGCACTGCTAAAAGGATTGTCGGCATTTTATCACAAAAATTGCCTGTGTCTGCCATAAGTTTTATGTCATCATACAATATTTTGACTTTTCCAAACATTTTTCAATAGCACAATATTTACATCAAGTTACGCGGTACGGGCTACAATACGAATTTCGCATAATAAGAAACTAGTTAATAAAATATTTAGGCAATAGACAATTTTTATTTATATACAAAAACCTCGCCCTGGAAACAGTCGTGGCTGCTTAAAATGTAAATTAACTGGTGATCAATTGCATGTTGACCATTACAGGAGTCCTCCTTCCGGACAGATCCTACTTGACTGATATCATATGTTTATGCCAGTGATAATAATTTAAATGGCACATACTTGAGTTTTGGTATACTGCTATACTGCAGACTTTTTAAACAGTAAATTTACATACTAACATCCAAACTTACATGTAATTCTTAATATCTGTGAAAGATTTACATTTCCTTTATTACAAAATATATCAATGTTTAAGATCAAATTTTTCTAATGGACAAAATATACTTTTTATTTAAATCGTTATAATGATGCATACTCAAACCTGAAATTCAAGTTTAAAAAGACGCCTTTAGCTTCTGGTAGCTGTGCAATACAATTTTCTTTTGATATCACGTGCCGTTTTCGCAAATTTTCTAGTTGAGAGGTGTATGAAAACTTTAAATATTGTGAGAAATATCTCGTGAAACGAGACTCTTGGTGTCAAGCATGTTAAAACCTTAACAAATGAATCCCGACAAACAGCTGGCCACAGATACTCATTATATCTAACATAAAGTTAGATTTAACTCCAGGTTCAAATTGAATGATTTTAACGGGGTTTAGCAATAGTTTAAAATTTAACCATAGGTAAAAATGCTGAACAACTGCACCCAGACAGACGTGATTTCTATAGACCCAAAACCTTGATTAGCTACGTTCGCATACATTTTGTAAGTTTTAATCGTGACTATGATGGACAATATCCTGTTATTAGCAACCATAAAACTGACTTGTTACTGTATTTTCAGCATTCTAAATGACTGTATTAAAAGGACTTTTATATCCATGCATCATGATTTTATACAAAAAAATTTTGAACAGTTATTGAAATTAATAACCTTTAATGATATCCCATTATATAATTATGTGTTCTCTAGACCTGTCAAATTGTAATGCACCATGGGTCTTTTATTGTTTAATATCAACACCATCAAAACACATTATTGTGAACATATTATTATATAGATTATAAAAAGGTATTTGGCCATTAACGTTGAGAAGGAATTAAAGATGTTACCTCTTGTTAAACATATCTGAAATAAATAAAAACCCGAACGCAGAGTAATGGACATTGAACTCTTTTGTTACTGATTGTAACGACCATTTATGAGAGACATGGGTATTGGAAAGATAATAAAAGCATAATTGTATTTGTTAAGTCATTAACTATATCTGAAAAAAGCAAATAGCATGACTCATTTACTAAAGGCCGCTAACGCTACATACTACATTCAGACATAACGAAAAACCACGAAGTATGTTCTGGTCTAGCAAGGAATATTTAATCGATGCTCTTCAATTTGACCTTTCGCAGAATTTCGACATTTTTACGACCTTTTGTAGATGTATTGATTATTTTTATCATTGTCGGTGCTTCTTTTTGTAGGTTTTTATGCTTTTGAATATTGCTATTTTCCTTCACTTTGATCAACCAAGTCGTTTAGTCTTTAAATTATATGTATAGTGCAGAAACAACTAAAGCAGTGCCAGGACCATTCCGTGTATTTTTCGTGTCCAGCTTGCTACCTTAAATTCTGCAACTTATAAATCTAGGACGAAATGTTTTGTACAATATGACAGTTGAGAGATGCACATGAAACATGCCACGTACGTTAAACCACGTGGCATGTTGCATGTGCATTGCAAAACTCCGAAAACGTGGTTCTTCTTTTAAGGTCCAGATTATTTTTTTCAGCAAAATCGGTGCTTATTCTCAAATATCCCTGTACCCCCACTTACACATTAATATTTTAAGCATATTCAGTCTGTGAAGAAGCCACAAATTAACGAGAGCCAAAAGTAAGGGGAAGAGATGCAACAGGGCAGCTTTTCGTTGCAACATGAAAAAGGCAGATAGAAGGACGGAGATTTCAGCCATTTTAGCTTGCCAATGGTCTTTTCTATTTATAAGAATACAAATATAATCATTGCAAGAAATAAGTCATGCTGCGAATGATTTGCAACATCCAGCCTAACCAACGAACACCCCTTCGGGAGCAGTACTGCCTCCCGGGAGAAACCGAACAGCCTATTTCTATAATCCGACGATCCTCAAGAGATTTTAAATACAAGAAGCATAAATCGGATAGTTATTAGCATGAATTTATGACTCATTTACTGAAAACATCATATGTTTGTTACACTTGCTGACTAAAGTTTCATTTCATCAGACTAGTAGTTAATGTATTTTGTGTTGGATAGAAAACAAACCTTTTTGGTAATAAAACCTCACACTACACCTTCTAAACACCATGCATCTGTTAATAAACACGAGAAACCAGAACAGTAAAAGTCCATCTCGCTCTGGAATTTAAGTACTTTTACAATGTTGCAAGTTTCATTGATTTCTTGATATAGCTAATGATTGTGTAATGTAGGTTTCATGTTGACCAAAGTACATGTTTTAGAATTAGATTAGCATGTTCTTTGGAACAGACCATTAGATACATCATTGGTAACTAGCACTTCAATGTTGACCTTTATAACATTAGTTAATACTGGTGGTTCTATTATGATGAAAATACTTAAAAATCATTCTCAATGCAAAGTTACTTAAACTTATAGAGATAGGGAACAAAACAACGAAAAAAGATACGAAAAAGTCAAAAAGTTTAAAAATAGAAAATTGAAAACGGGTTATTCCTCGCTATGCGCACGTACCTTTGGTCAACATTGGTAAAATTGTATATTCAAATCCATTGAAGAACACGTGCTCACGGTATCCATGATAATCCTTTGCAAAATCTGTTATCTGTTAAATAATTGAAAAAATATAAATACATATCAAGTATAAACCCTAAAGTCACGTCAGCATCGAAATACAGGCATACAATTTACAATTTTGTGAATTTTATATGCCGGATACGGGTTTCAGTGAGTTACCTCTCAACCAAAGCTGACTGCTGCATGAACTAGTGATACTAAGTTTTTTGTCGAATAATTTATAATTAATGAAACCATGTAGCTCTGAAAACATAGATTCCTGGTGTCTGATCGCATATTTTAGACTTATTTTTTCGTTATAAGAGGACCAACGTTCGATTGCAATTATCTCACTGGTTTCTAAACCTTATTACATAACTTCCCCAACGATCCTTTATTAACATTATAAGTTAAGCTGTGGATTTTAATTAATTGGCACAAAAGGGTGCAAGAAATAGTTTGTACATCCCAGCCCCATTACTTTTCCGACGATGGCTTGGTAGTTTTTGTCTATTATGGTAGATTCAGTCAGCTTTTCAATTGTTATGTATAATTAAGTCTAATTTTATATGTAGACTATGTGACCCAAGTCTGTACATTGTTTTATTATGAAGCAAAAGGGATAGCGATTACATTTGGAGGTTACAAAAAATTTTGTCTATATGCTCTTATTTATTGTGGGGTACTGGAATGTATGTTGGAAAGAAACAGTTTACAACTTTCTAACATTGTAAATTCTAATATGTTAGTCTGTACCAAAATGCTTGATCTGATCAGTCTTACCTCAAAATTTTTGTAATACGGGAGGGACAGCCCTTTATTGAACTGCATGTAATTACCTTTTTATCCAATATTTGGTCACGAGCCTGCCTAATAAAATTTAATCCAGAAAAGTGCTTCGTACACAGTGAAATTAAGGCATTTGCAATCGTTGTATTTTATTTCATCAACAATCTGTTTGATAAAAGATACAAATGAAAGGCACTATTTTATAAGAACTTGTTTCGTGTCCCTCGGAAATCTACAGTGAATCTCGGTAATCTACAGTTAACGAGAAATTATGCAGTGGCAATACAGAAAAGGTGTGGACTGTGTCTTTCTGTCAAACATTCAATATTCTTCTAAATAAATATTGCAAGAGAAATACGTACACAGTGTTAGATTTTGTTAGATTTCTTTGCCCGTATATATCTGTAATTTGTTGACCTTACCCCGCATTTGTGTGCTTCAACGCACAGATTAGTGTCGTCGATTCCGCTCAAACCTGTGCTAGGGGCGGTCTTGAACTCATAGTGAGGTGCGAGTTTTTACTCCGTGTTGAAGGCCTCACTGTGACTTTCAGTTGAAGAACAGCAATCAAAGCGCTGTTCCTATGCTTGGAATTTGCTTGTATATATGAGATTTTTGTGTCATTAATATATATACCATATCCCCCTTTA
>JAULBM010234999.1:0-16990 GCA_032357055.1 Geukensia granosissima
AGCTGGAGTAACACGAAACCTACAAAAACAAGGGTGAGTTCAGGTGCTCCGGAAGGGTAAGCAACTCCTGCTTCACTAGTGGAACCCGTCGTGTTACTCAGTAGACAACGCCGGTGTATAGTTACAATTTTATATATTATAAAAAAACTGACTTTAATAAAATCGGGAATTATATACCCTTTAAGCCTTTTTTCAATTAAGAGTTGAAAAACTGTTCTTGTCTGCTTGAACCCATAATATTCATTCACAAACCACTGAATTTCAATTTAACGGTCATATCAGAAGGTGTGTTTGATGAAACAAATATAAGAACACGATTAGTTTTACTAAATCAAAACAACTCTCACAAAAGAAAACTATATTTATACTTCTGAATTCATACATCCCAACGGTCACTGTTGCAGAACAAGTGTCACAAGGAGGAAGACATTTTATAACTACTCTTTCAACGGATTAAGAGAAATATAATATCTGCGTTAGTAATTAAGGTATATTACTATTTTAAGCATATGCTTATATTGAAGAAAATAGACAACAGTTTGGATGAGCATAAAATACCAAATATAAAAGTATAAATAACGAATAGTGAAAACTTAACAAACATAAGGCAGGCTTAGAAAAATGACAACAGACAAAAACATTTTTAGAAAAAACACAAATTACAAAAGCTTTAGTTAACCGATGTATAGCCAACGAGAACAGTGAAACAAGAATAAAACATCATATAACTGACATGACTTTTTAGCGAGGAACTTTTATATATTTTCAAGTTTCTGTAATTTTTTTTGTTTCGCGTCATATTGTTGTTTGTTCATTACTGCAATTTAATCATAAAACTACAAAATTATGGGGGAATTAAAGATATTTTGATGTTTTTTGAATTGATATTATTCAACTAAGGACATTATTTAAAAAAGAACTGCAGTATGCCTTCTTGAACTGAAATTGCAGAAACGTAAATAAGAATTTAATATTTCACTGAATATTATGATTTCCATGTGACAGCATGATAAACTTGTGAAGAGGCTGTCCAATAACAAATCAGGCAAACCCTATTGTATAGGTGGCACATGGTAAAATTGATCCCACCAAATTTATTGTCTGAATGAAATGTTTTACCCATATTTATGTCAGAAATAATAAAGGTTTTTCAATTTGACATATGGATGACTCAAAATATGCCATTAAAGATCCTTAACAAAGCAACTAAATTATGTACATTTTGAAGAGTTATCTCCCTTTATTGGACATATTTTAGTGCTTTCTATGTAATTTATTACAACCAAACTATTGTGTTCTTCTAAAAACTAACCTTCATTTCTGAAAAGGTACACGTATATAAACTCAAATGTGTCAATTTTATTCAGAAACAAAATTTTGCATGTGCCACCAACTGCCTGGTTTTTTCATGGACAACCTCTTAATTTCTAAAATAAATGAAATATTGATAAAGCATGAAATGAAAATTTTATGAAAGGTTATTGATAAATGCATAAAAAAATTTCATTTCATTTAACCTGATGACATTTAGTGTTTGAGAAAATAGAATTTCCTGTTTTAAGCTGAGTAAGAAAGATTTAACCTTCTTGTAATTGTCAGATTTAGTTCTTACCTGTTAAAGTTAGATTTAAAGACAGCTGGAAGTTTCCCAAATTTTCTTACTTAAACAAGTAAGATGGTTCGGTGTTTTACATAATTAATCTATTTGCTGTAACTAAAATTAACTCGTACAAAAAGCCACAAATTAGCCACCATGTTGAAACAATAGCTTGAGTGATTGTTAAATGTAATAAAATACACAAAATATATTAATTATCTACCTGGAAATACTACCTATTAGACAATTGTCAACCAGATTTAAAAATCAATCCCAACTTGTATTTTATATTGGGCATCATTGTGTTGAAATTTCAAATTAATACAATTCAAACTAATATTTGTTGGTCTTTTTCCCTTTTGAAACCACTCTTGGAAGAATGAAATTAAAGTTATTTATAATTCACAATTAATATATTTATCTTCAATTTTTTTTTTTTTGCAGGATCTTCTGATAGACACTGGTATACATACATGATGCATTGAGAGCTGCAGTTATAGATGGTATTTTATATACAGTCATTAGGATGGCCTCATATAACAGCACAGATGGAGATGTTGGTATGTTATCTATATACTGTATTTCAAAAAAGCTTATGTGTGTTCAGAATGCAAGTTTCTAATCACCCATAGACCATAATTTGCAGTCTTTTTCCAGAAAGCTACAACCAAGTGTTTTAATTTGACCACAAAAATTTTATGGTTGTATTATGTGATTGGCATGTTCTCGTCATCAATAGACAGAAAGGTTCATTTTCAATAACTTCATTCGATTATTATTTGGATCCATTTGAAATTTCAACTCAATGATGACCAATTTAAGAATACAGGTTAGGATTGATTTTGGATTATCTAGCCCTGCTTGTTTCTTAAAAGGGACCAAATTGGGATGTTTTTACTTTTAAATGCAGGTTTTAACTGAAGTTTGCTATCTTTTTGTTTGGCTTATCAGCATTCATGATGTCATACAGGGCTCAATAATATCATTTATCGGATTGTCTAGGACAAGTGCAAAATGCTGACAAGTGAATTCTATTCGGCACAAGTGAGAAAAACTTAGTGAAAAGACACACAGATTTATTAATAAATAATATAACAAACATTTATTAGATACTTTGTGTTGTAATAGCCGATAAACAAATTTTCTTTGGGAAACATTTGCTACGTTCTGGCTCTCAGTCTTTTATAATTGCCTTTGGTATGGACACTGATATTCATATACATGTAGATGGGAACCAGATTAATTGATCATATACAACCTGTCAATTATCATTTCAATCTAAATATAGCGCATAACATAAATGAAACTAAAGTAGACAGTTATGACAATATTTCCATGAGGTTTTTGAAAGCAGTGGTTTTGACCTTGAAACAAAATGGGGAATGGCAGAACTTTAGAACCACAGTAAAAGTATGTTTGGTCCAGTAATGTCCAGTAATTAGAACTATTTACCAGACGAATTGTTGGGGAATGGTGAAACTTTAGAACCACAGTGAAAGTATGTTTGGTCCAGTAATTCCAGTAATTAGTACTATTTACTAGACAAATTGTCTGTTAAAATCTTTCAGACCTTGTGAATCTCTGGAAAAGTGTACCTACAGGTAACTTAGGAGATAATTGTATGGTATTTTAAGCTTTGAGGACATAAAGAATGGATTTAACTATCACAGTATTAATTGTAGTGTGGTTAATACTTATTTTTCAGAATCATTAACTTCCACAGATACAGGATTTGGAAGATGTTTTTCAACACCACGACAAGGACTAAAATTCCTTGTTTTTGATTGTGAAGAAAGTTCCAACTTTTTAACAGTAGGAAGTATTATTGATAAGAAGGCCCTGAAAAATGCAGAGGAGGTGCAGAGAGATTTAATTTTAAGCTATGGCAGACTTTTCTATACAGTAATTTGTCATGATATGTATGCTAGTATTTTTGGCACTGAGCATAAAAAGTTTTTAACCGACATTCACTCCGTAATTGTATTATTGCCATGCAGTCGTGAGGAACAAGTTTCATTTTTTATTTCTAAAAGTTTTTCAAATACCCCTATCCATGTTAGTGAGAATAGTTTATTGCTGGAGAGCCAGGCTCCATTTTACTGCCGATCACTACCAAAACCTGTAACCTTAGACAACATTCAATATTTGAGGCTTCAGCTTTCAGAGGATCTAATCCAGTTTTGTTGTCATAAAGAAGATGCTGAATTGCCACAAAAAATAGAATACTTTAACAATTCATTCTTAAACAGTCAATATTTAAGTGTTATCAAAGTTCGGACCCATATCATTAGGTTTATATTTCATCAGTCATTTTACAACTCACAAACAATGCATATAGAATGCATGTCAAATGAAACCATAGGCCAAGTGTTATGCAATTATCTGAAACGGGCTTCAAAAGATATTAAAGAATTCTGTGACATAAATGTCTCTGATATTAGCCTAACTGATGATACTGGTACTAGAGTTGATGGAAATTTAAATGCTGTTAGTTGTTTATTGTTTAATGAAACATTACTTATGCGTGACAGAAATTTAGAACATTCCTATCCGACATTCATCATACATTTTACACCAAAGAAATATGAATACATTCCTTTGAAAGTACGTATTCATGATGAGGAAAGAGGTCATATGCATCCACTTACTGTGTTCATAAGAGAAGGCTGTTCAACCAGAAATATGCGGGAAGAAATTTCAAAACACTGCCATTGGAACCCAAAATCGTTTCAAGTTTGTCTGCCAAACAGTAATAAGGTCTTGGAAGATGTAGATGACATAAACCAATTAAATATTCCAATAAACTCTTACACTTTATTGACCGTACGAAGGATAAAGAAATTACATTTAACTGTTGAATTGAAGTCTCCTATCATAACTATGCCCAGCAGTCTTACATTAGACGTATTCCCATTTTGTTCTGTACAAGAATTGAAAAATAAAATTTCCAAACGATGGGGTATTTTCCCAAAGCAGTTTGATTTAGTACTCAAAAATAGAGTTTTAGATGAATATTGTTTGCTTGAAGAGATGTTTGAAAAGAAAGCAGATATTGACGTAGTTGTGAATGAAAACAGAATAGTTTTTAGATTGTACCTTCATAAAAATCTACCAGGTAGAGCAAAGGTTGAGATCGACAACAATTTTGTCCACATCAAAGTTGATGACCCCACACAAGAAATAGGTGACATTGTAAGTTCATATGCAGAAAAATTGGAAGTAGAAGAAACGGACTTGCATCTCATACAAAATGGAATTTACCTGGAGATGTCATACACATACAAAGATGTTGTCACAGATGGGTCAATAATGTGTTTGTACCATAGTGAAAATTCAGTTAAAGAAACATACCAAGAGCAGATGGAAATAGTTTTTCAAGTAAAACCTTCTGGAGCAGTCATAATAGGCAAGTAAAGTAAGAAACAGCAAGTATTTTTTTAGGTTGGAACCCTCAATCTGGAAACCTCTGTATTTACCAGACATGTTGGATATTTTGGTCATTTTGTCCAATAAAAATAAACTGGTAATAAAAATGGACATATAAAATTTAATCGTGTAAGTTTGTTATTTAGAGTCCCTTATGGTAATGGCCTGTACTCATTACGACTCAGAACATCATGCTATCTATTTTTTTTGTAATTGTCCCTATTGTATAAACTTTCAGAGTAAAATCTATTACAGATGGGTTTTAAGATTGTTATTATAATTATTTTGCAAATCAGCAATTCCTTATGTATTTTTTGTTGGCCAATTTTCAGTTTAAGATGACCAATGTAATGCCACTACTTTGGTTGTGTTCTAACAGTTGAGTGAACAATCCACCAGAAGCCCTTGGCTTTAAACATAAGAATGCAGTTTTGATCAATACTGGCTCATGCATATTATTGGCATTTTTAAAGTACATGTATTTGACATATTAAAAATCATATTTATTAGATTGGAACTGATATATACAATGAAACATTTAGTTATTGTTCTACAATCATTTTGTCATCTTTTATCTAAATATTTCCATTTTTACAGGAAAAGAATCAGAAGTGGCAGCTTTGCAGAGGAAATTAAGGAGGCTTGAATTGAAGAGTGCTAAAAAGGGGCAAAGTTTTCAGCCTATTTCTGCTGGTCAACACAACAGGAAAATTTTCAATAGAATGGTTTGTGTTATAGAATATCTAGTGTTAAAAGATATATAATTGTTTATTTCTCAATTGATAAGCTACTCCAGGGCTTGTGGTTCCTATTAGGATTTTATTGATAGAGGTTTACAGCTCACTAGAAAGCTACTGAGCCAAGGGTTTCTCTGGGAAAGATTAGAGTCATCACTCCGGAAGTTTTTCGGTCACCATCATGATTTTGGTTGACGGGTACGAAATATCCATTTCACAGATGACAATTGATATCTTCTGACTGTCACAAGTACAAATCTGTTCCTATACCTATTGTGACTAACATCAATTGTGACTATACACCGGCTTTTGACTACTGAGTAACACAACGGGTTCCACTAGTGGAGAAGGAGTTGCTTACCCTTCCTTAGCACCTGAACTCACCCTGGTTTTTGTAGGGTTCGTGTTACTCCAGCTTTAGTTTTCAGTGTAGTGTTGTGTGTTCTATGTTTGTCTTTCGTTTCATTTTGTTGGCCATGGTCTTGTCTGTCCTCGACTTAACGATTTCTGTCTGCAACTTTGGTATCTTCGAATTCCTTATACAAAGTACCAGTACTAAAACTTAAAAAAAATACATACAGTATCTGTACGAACTAAGAGTACATGACGTAGCAATGAAGTTTGAAAATAAGTTTCTCTGATTACCTTTAATGCAGAAATAAAATTGCAGGTCTCTTGTGTTATTTACAAGGAGAACTTTTTCGTCATTTTAGACAAAAGACTCACAAAGTGACGGGACACTCACAATATTTTTAGCTAGGTCAAAGGAAATAGATATATTTCTTCTAATTTATCATAGGATTTGACGCAAAATAACGATTGCATTTTATTCTGGTAATAGTACTGTTTATAGGAGTTTATCTGAAATTTTAAAGGGTAACTATCTTGAATTTTATGAGCATTTAAAGATGACCATTTTATTCTGAGGGATGTGGCTGGCAGTTTCTGTTAAAGAGGAAATACCAACATTATGAGGTGAAGGGTATACTTACTTATCTTAGACTTATGATATCTTTTATATACCAGTAATTCAAATACTTTGCTGCATGTTTATAAGTTTACGTTTTGCTTACTTAAGGTGTGCTTGTAAAAATCTTCTATGATTTTTTTTTTAAATTACAGGCACAGATTGGGGGATACCTTAGAGGGGATGATTTTGGTGCTGACCCTAGTGCCTTGAAGCAGGTTGTTTCCTGACCAAGTCACCAATTTTAGAAATCAGTTAAGGAGAAAGGTATTTATAATTGGAGGGCTCACAGAATATTGTTTTCTTATAATCAAAGTCAGTACAGCATACAATATATTCTTTATTCTATAAATTTAAAAAAGAACATAACAGAACAAAATCTTAGATGCTTCGCAAGAGCAGCATAATACGACCGCAGCATGTTGACATGTGAAAGGTGAACAAATGAACCTTTGGGTAAGCGTGGAAACAGTATTTTGTTATACACAATAATGTACTTGACACAGTTATGTTGTGGACACATTATAGAGCTCAACACAGTAAAGTGCTGGACAGAGTGATATGACTGGATAAAAGATCATTTTGACTCATATTATTCTCAAATCTTGTGTCATTTTGTTAATTATTTTTATAAGGAAACATTTTGAAAAAAACCATCAAAATTGTATCTATTTTTTCCCCTATATAATCAACAGAAGATGGAGAATTTTGCACAAGCTGTTGCTTGAAAACGAGTTCCGTGACATTGACATTCGATTGTAATTTTTTGAACAATCATCTTTTGACAAACTATAAAAAATTCTATTAATTATTATTAAGACCCTCGAACCTCATTAAGTATGACTGATTATCTATTTTTGGTCTCTAGCATATCAGATGAAGGTTAATCCCGAAAGTTACATGTAAATTTGGTGTTTGAATATTTGTTCTTAATGTACCTTTATAGTGGGACTAGATGATGTTGACATTTATTTATGATATATATATGTATATCTTAAACACAAGACATTTGTGTTCTTATATTTTCTATTATCTTTTTCAGTTAATAAATATTAGGAAGAAAAAAATGAAGACTTGGTGATTATCCCAACTAGGGGATTTGCATAGATTCTCCTTGAATCATACTGTTTCTCAGATGAGCAGTATGATTCAAAGGAGCGAAAAGAATATTGTCCTATACTGGTAAGTAAATATTTACTTTAAAAACCAGTAAATTATATATAAATACAGCTCTGCGTACTTTTTTGTCTTGCCTGCAACAAAAGTCGCTGAAAGGAGACATAGTAGTCACATTCTGTCTTTCATCATCCACGCCAGGTTTAACTTCAAGTTATGTTTTGTCAAACTGACAAATACTTCTGTCAAATAATCATGGATTTCCATGAAAATTTCTCAGAAGCTCCTTTATGTTGTTGCTATTGAGCATTGGTTCACCCTAAAACTAAAGTTTTTTAAAACTCAAAAAGCTTTGCGAAAACATTACACATTTACATGAAACTTGCTCAGAAGCTTTCTTATGATGTAAATATATCATCCAGAATAAAGTTTTTTAAAAAAAAATCAGCACTTTGTTTGATAATTGGATTGTTTCCTCTCATATATTGGTTAACCCAAAGGTTTTAGTTTTTTAAACTTAAATATCTTCTTCAAATCCTCTTAGATTTTCATAAAATTATCCGGAAACTTCTTTATGATATGTCATCTAGACTAGGGTGAAATCTATAATTTATTTTTATATTTTTATCATATTTTGACAACTATGTGTACTTTATTTAGCAGTCTACTATTGTTGAACAATAATATTCAAGTTTTGTCAAACTGAAATACTTCAAATCTTCATACATTTTAATAAAACTTGCTCAAAATTGCTTCTATATGATGTAATTTATCTCATCCATGGTACAATTTATCTCATCCATGGTACAATTTATCTCATCCATGTCTTCTTTCCAAATTTTGACAGTTAGTTGTGCCAAGTTTAGTTTTTGGCATTGATTGATGGTTAATGTGAAGATTGAAACTTAGTAGTTTTGTCATATCTTAAAGAATTCTTTTAAAACTTGCTCAGAAGCTTCTTTTTGTTTTGAGTGTTTCTTCAGAGTAGAGATTTAAACCTTATGTATTTTTTCTTAAATTTTTGTACAGAAATATGAACTTAGTTTTATTTCTGGCAGTATGACCCTACATTAAAGCTTTTTTGTTGGAATGTACCCATGGATTACATGAGGACCTCACAGAGCAAAAACTTCACTAGACCAAATTAGGCCTAATGTCCCAAAAACTATCTAATCATAAGATAGATCAATCAAATGTGAGTATCTGCATGATCACTTAGTGATAAATTAACAAATCTTGTTCTTTACTTCAAAAATCAATTCATGCAAAATGAATTCGAAGATACCAAAGGGGCATTCAGAAATAATTAGGTCGGAAGACAGACGACAAGACCATGGCAAACAAAATGAAACGAAAGACAAACAGAAAACACACAACACTACACTGAAAACTAAAGTAAGTAACGGATAAAATACACGAATCATAAGAGAAACAATTATATTCAATATTTTTATGCCATGTTTGCATTCTTTTGTCATTTTTCTGCGTACATCTTTACATCTTAAATTTTCGTATTTTTATCTTTATCTAAGAAATCACTGAGCATATTTCAAACAAACTTTTCAGAAATATCAATCTGATGAACGGAACAATGCGATAGTTATCCAGAACTATCGGTTATTTATCCAGTATTAATCTGGAATCTTATTTAATCTGGTATTATCCTATATTTATCCAGAAATAATATGGATATTATTAAGTGATAATCAAGAATTACTGAGTGGGTGGTTATCAGAGTGATTTTTCTATACTATATACATGAAACTACTATAATTAGATAATGGCCAAATTATAAATACCAAACAATAACAACTATGTCAAAAAAGATTCAGACTTGTATATATTAAATTATTAATATTTGATATTTTTTAAAAGCTGTGATTTGTCAATCCATGATCACCTGTAAATCATGTATTGTTCAGTGATTACTTAGAGGGTTATACAGGGTTATTTCGTGCAACGTTTTTACTGCTTTTTATTTCACGTGCTGTCGTGCTAGCGGGTCGTAATATGTCCTGTTTTGCGTGTCTTGATAATAATGCAACGTGCAAGTCAAATTATAATTTTTCGTTCCTCGTGAAAGGACAATTTATTCCTCGTACATCTGTTCGCGGGACCCTCCTCTCCACCAACGACTACTAAAAATCCAATGATAAATCATGTGTTGACTAAGAATTTCTATCAATAGGTTTGTAAAACACCTCAGACTATGTCCTTGGTCAATATATATTTCTTAGGAGGTCAATAAAGCCATGTATTGACCACATTGAAAGGCCATAATTGTATATTATTTTTGTTTTATTATTTAAGATTTACTGGTAAGAAAAATGGTTATTGTTTTTAAACTTAGAACATTGAATCCAACAAAAAAAACAATAGTAAAAATGTTTATTTTTTAATCCAGACATCCTTCTTGCACAAAAGAAAAATGCTGGACAGTGAAGAAGTCCCTGAAAAAACTGTCGATTTTTGGCAGTATTTCAAGGACTTCTACAAAGAAACAAAAAAGACAGCTGACAGCAACAACCAGTGGGCCATTCTGGAGGAGTTAGATAAAAAAAGAGTGGTACAAAGGAAGGAAAAATTCAGTATTGTATTAAATATTATGCTGTGCTGTTGTAAAAATCTAAGATATTCAAAGATTAATCTAAATGAGTAGGTGCGTTAAGCCCTGTATTTGGCCCAAATTTTAGATTTTAAGACACAATTATAAGTTGTTGTGAAAATGCTGTTTAATAATTGTCTTTTAATACTAGTAATCCAACTCCACTTTTTCTTGTATAATTGTCGTCATTTCTACAAAAAAGATATATATTGACTATTTTGACAAGAATTTCCAATTTTCGGTAAAATGCTCAATTTTTGGAGGTGTTTCATTCAAAATAGATATGATCGCACAAAACATCACGAAGATACTTTAACCAAACATTTGTACTTGGTAGATCTTTAATTATGCAAAGTTTTGTTGTGAAGTTTTTGTGTGATCTATATTAAAATCGACAAAATAGTATCAAGTATTACATCAAATAAAAGTATTTTCACATTTAAAGCTTTTCTATGTGTCATGTGACCATTGTAGAAATAATCAAACTAAAAATTCTGTTGGATTTTCTTTCGAGAGACATTATTAAATACCAAAAAATGTAAAATAATAGATATTAGTCAATTTTCATTTTTAGCCAAATTCTTGGGCCAAAAATGAGCCTTATTGACCCTCGTCCTTACTAAGTTGGCTTTTTAAACTGTTGAATTGAATAGAATTGTCATTAAAAACAGAACAAGAAAACTAAAGATTGAATAACAGGGACCATACCAAATATCTGGTGCTTTCATCCACTGAAAATGTCACAACTTCAAAGGAAAACTATACATGAAACTTTATTGATACTGGACTATACTTTTACTGTAATTGTCTCTATCTTACATCACATTGGAAAAGATTTACATGATATTTGTTACTTTTTTCCATTTTCTTCAAATTTTATCAATGAAATTTAAGCAACTTTACTAACATACTGTACCAAATTTATAACCATAATGCAGTGATATTATATATATTTTTTTAATTCTTATTTTTAAAATCAATGATTATAACTTTAATTTAAATATTGCAAACAATACAGCTTAGCGTTATTAAGATAGGTTTAAATAAAAACAAGACACACTGTGGGGAAAAACTCATTACAAAGGATGACTCCCCTAAAGTTTTCTGTCCTTAAAGTGCTATGATATTAAAAAGAAAGTATGTGGAATAAATGCCAGAAAGACAGGATCTTTATCCTTATTTATAACAAATATACATGTCAGAAAGACAGGATCCTCATCTGATATACATTTATAACAAATATACAAAAGCCAAATTTAATTGTCATAGAAGGGTTTGTTGATTTATTTTCATCTGAAATGCTGAGGGCCAACATTGGTTAAACTTTATAAATTTCAAGTTGCATTGACCAAATTAAAGATTCAGTTCATGATGTACTAGATGCCAATAAGTAAAAAATTTCAGATATACATATACGAAGCTTATTTTTTTCATCTGTATTCCAGGGCATGTATTTCAACTTTAACTTTTGAATAAGACATAGAGCAGTGTTTGCATTTGTATTTTTGGATTGGTATTATAAGAGTTTTTCCTGTTAAATACTAATAGAGTTTTTTATATATAATCAGATTTTTAAATTTTCATTATTTCTTTATCCTTATCAAAGAACAGTACATTGTACTTAAAATGTGTCATTCCAAGATCATGTATATGGTCATTCCATGTCATTTTCTACTTGCAGGAAAAAGATGACTGATGAAGTCAAGGTGCTGTGGACATTTATAATGAGCAATCTTTTGTTATATATGTTTATGATAATGTTTATGAAAATTTTTATTTGGAAAACAAAAACACCTTAATAAAAGAAAATATTCTTGTAATTTTCTATAGTACATTTATGGCATAACCTTACAGTCGTTAAATTTTTTGGGAAACTTAACATTTTAAAAGTCAATATGGATGACATGTGTCACAGACATTTTACTTTTTAATGTAGTTTTCTTGGATTCAATATCTGAAAATAACCAAGGTGTTAAATCTCCTTTCAGGCAAGGAATAATATTCCGAACACACAGTCATGTTACATGTACCAATTTTTTACTTTAAAAAAAATATTGTCATTTTTAGTTCAACACTGTTGGATTAATCAATATAGGTTTAATTTTTTGGTAAACCTTTGATTGGTAAACTTCACATGGCACACAATCATTATTTTTCCGTGTAAAAAGAATTTTGCTTGGTCAATAAGACTCTGGATTTAAAATAGAAAGATAGCTTAGGTAAGAATGCACCAGAAAGTTTACTTTATGTACTTTCATTGAAACCTCAAAAAGAATGCTAAAATATCATCAGTATAAACTTACGAAAATACTCAACATAATATCTACACTATACTTAGTACATGCCTTAGGCATTTGATGATAAAAAAGAGTGCAAGAAAATAGACAACAGCCTTAGGCGTTATTGAAAAGGGGGATGTCATGCATTTGATTAAAATGGGCATTGAGCTGAACTTAATTCACTAAAGAACATTATGGAAACAGGATGTGCAACATGCGTTTTATGCATTTGTATTAAACGCATTTTTACGCATGTTATTTTAACACATGTTAAACGCATGTGTAGAAAAAGATGCGTACTGCGCGTGAATCTTAAACAAATGTTTTACGCATTTATATCAAACGCATGTTTAAGGCATGTTATTTTAGAGGTCAACATGGTTTTCTCTTATTATCCTTCTACAATTTATATTGTTCTGTAATTATTTTGTTTATTTATTTATCATTTAGGTACTTTATTGTTTTTGCTCAGAGAATTTTCGTTTTGTTTTGTTACTAGTACATTGTAACTTAGTTAGAATATTTTCATGGAGACATCGGGTGGGGGATCTCCTTTGAGGATGTATGCCACCTTTTCCGCTTTTGCACATTACACTGTCATTTATTTATTTTGTTTTCATTGATTATGTCTATTTTACCAAAAATGAGTAATTTTGAATAAATGACATTTTACACAATTTACTTCGTCTGTTTTCTGTGCAAATAAAGCCCGAACTCCGTGGTATGATCTTGTCGTAGTTAGGTAATATTGGCTGAGAAAAATATATTTTATTGAAGATTAAACAATTTCGGGATGCAAGTTACGAAAGTAATAATTTTTGTTAAAAAGCCCGTATTAGATAACATTTATCACATGTATCAGATACGACGATTTCCAAAAAAAAAATCCCATCCCATTTATGGATAGCATGGGGAAATGGTTAGTATACCCACTTCATTATCAGTGTCTTGCATTAATATGAAATATGACCAATTTTCTGCCTTTTTCGGATATTGGCGTTTTTCAGTAGTTTTCGTCTTATTCTATGTGTTTCCGGAATGGTTCTTTATTTTTGTTGTAATGACGAAGCCATTACTCTAACGGTAGAGCTGAAGCAAGCATTCCTTCGGAGTTTATTCAGGGTTTTTATCGTATTTCGTTGTTCTTCTAGGAAGCATTGTTTTTATTACTAGGCGTGTTTTTGATGACATATTCCCAAGCTTAGTCGAGTCAAAGGAACGGATCGCTATTTCTTTGTTGTTATATTGGTCATTTGTCTGTTGAGGAGTAAAGGAGCAGGGGTATCTGTGTCAAGGTCGAGCAGCGTTGTTGTGGGTCTGTGAGGAGCAGTAGGGTCTGTGTCAAGGTCGAGCAGCGTTGTTGTGTGTCTGTGGGGAGCAGTAGGGTCTGTGTCAAGGTCGAGCAGGGTTGTTGTGTGTCTGTGAGGAGCAGTAGGGTCTGTGTCAAGGTCGAGCAGCGTTGTTGTGTGTCTGTGAGGAGCAGGAGGGTCTCTGGATGAGGGAATGACAACAAAATGTCAAATACAGTACAAATTCGATTTCAATTTCAAATCTTTATTCAACAAATACATTGATTAATTTTATTAAAATGTTCAATGTCTTTAGATCAGTTTTTTCTTCAAACATGGTACAAACTCTTGATCTTACCTATCTTTGTGGGAATGCCTTCTGACGTGAAGCTTGAATAATCAGGTACACATCATCCCTAATGTGGCTTCTTCAGTCTCCAGTTTCTTGTCCTCAAATTTGCCACGCGGTCATCTATGGCATCTGTCATGTTACAAAAATTCCTCTATTGGATCAGCGATAAACTCGATATAGTCTTGGATTTTATTGTTTTGTTTTAACCCCTCCCCCAATTGAAAAGAAAAAAACTTGTTTGAATGATGTTTGAGTTGCTCTTCCAATCAAGTACTCATGTTCGCTAGACCCTATTCGCCTGGTTATTTTGCTCTGTACCTGTCGCTGCTGGTACTCGTGGGTTATACCCCAATCCGGTTTGAGTAGGGTTTAAGTTGGTCCTCTATTCCTATTATATCATGCATATAAACTCACATTATTGCAAGACTCTACTCGTATGCTGCATTTTCTCTGAAAATACACTTTGTTGCTGCTGCTTCTTACAGCTTATTTGCTCTTCCGTTGTTCTATTGTATGACATGAAAACAATAGCTCCATAGATGACATGGAACTCAAATTAATGAGCAACTCAAACTCTAATCAAATCGGTTTGTGGTAGAAGTCTAAATCAGCAGCAGTAGCAGTATTCACGAGGAGAAATAAGCTTGTTGGTAAGGTGTAGCGAGATTGAGATTACATGGAACACGAATAGACAAACAACTTATACCAGTTTGTAAAGAGAAAATATAACCAGGAACAGGAGCAAATAAGCGAATTCAGCAATTAAATAGGGTGTACGAATCTTTCAAAATCTACCTATTAATGTGGTAGATACCACAGGATACCACACGAATACACTCCAGAAAACACATTACCACATCCGATCATACCACACCAAAACACCAAACAGACTGAATTGACATTTGGGTAAATTTAATGATCAACTCGAGATATAATTATCACTGTGTAACAAACTACACGAAGACACTTCACAGGACATCAAAACACACCACTCGAAACCTCCTTCATGTTGCAGATACCACTTAAAGACACAAAACACCACATGGAGAGAATTTATAATAAGCAACTGATCCAGTCAATCGAGGCCTACTCAATGGGGCAGATATACGCTTAGATATACTACACCACTACCTATTTCGAAATAGGCAAGGAGAGAATAAGTAGCTTAAAATACGGTAGGATAAATGCAGAGTGTCTTAAAAACTTCTGAAAAAAGGAATGGAACAACATCTGAGTCTACCAGCAAATTGTAGCCAGGATAATTAAACATATGTATACAGAGATTTCGAGCATCTACTTTCATTTGGTCCCATGATATAACGAGCAGATTTAACAATAAAAAAACTGAACAATCTAAATCTCGACCAATCGACAATATAGTCAATAAATATATGCCAGGTAACAAGAGTAACAACAATTCGACTGACGACACCTAGTATTAAAGGAAAATCACATATTCAGCTGTAAATCATATCAATAATTGTTCCCTGTAAGAAAAATTATCTAAAGAAATATGAATGACAAAAAAAACGAAAGCCATCAGAAATGTCACCTGAAGACAAGACCTATAGCAACCTGTCTCAGAGGCGGTTGAGTACTATTGAAAATGAATTTTTAAGATGGAAAGAACTTACAGAATGGAGAGAAAGCGATTGGAACTAAGATTTTGGGAGACCGACAAAATAGCCTCCAAGGCTTGATTGAGTTTATCGCTCACCCTATGGAAGACTTTATGTAACATAGAGAATACCTATGCTTCCGACCATGAAAAGAGTAACCATTAGTATGTAACAATGGGAAGTAAACGATCCCATTGTTTGAAGAGAATGAGTCTAAGCTGAAAAAGGGTTCCGTCCATTTATCTCCTGAAAACACAAACAACAAGACGAAACGAGGTAAGCCGGAATCAAAGCTCGCTTACGCTTGCACATGCTCAGACCAAAGTCTACTGCTAGAGTAAAGATTTTGCCCTCACCCTTGTTCTCTAAAATCATTCCAAAAAACCCTTATAATAATACGAAAATCACAAAAAAACAAAATATCCGATAAAGCGTGGGAAAAATATGACGTTCTGTAGCACGTGCATGCAAATAAAATTAGTTAACTGCCAAAAATTAGAGCATGGCCTTACCTCGGACCAAAAAAAACTATTCCGAAAGAACCAAAAAGAGTAGGAAGTTTCGATGGGCACATGCCTACTTCCGGTGATGTCAACAATCTCCAGAGATCACTCTTGTGAAAGGACTAGTGGTGACCTCTAGATTCAACAGTTTCCAGAGATCACTATTGTTAAAGGCCTTGCAGTGACCTCTAGATTCAACAATTTCCAGAGATCACTATTGTTAAAGGCCTAGCAGTGACCTCTAGATTCAACAATTTCCAGAGATCACTATTGTTAAAGGCCTAGCAGTGACCTCTAGATTCAACAATTTCCAGAGTTCACTATTGTTTAAGGCCTAGTGGTGACCTCTAGATTCAACAATTTCCAGAGGTCACTAGTATTAAAGGCCTAGTGGGGACCTCTAGATTCAACAATTTCCAGAGATCACTATTGTTAAAGGCCTAGTGGTGACCTCTAGATTCAACAATTTCCAGAGTTCACTATTGTTTAAGGCCTAGTGG
>JAULBM010235108.1:0-16990 GCA_032357055.1 Geukensia granosissima
TTTGGTTGACCGGTACGAAATATCCATTTCACAGATGACAATGGATATCTTCCGACTGCCATGAATACAAATCCGTTACCATACCGGTTGTGACTAACATCGATTGTGGCTGTACACCTGCTTTGACTACTGAGTAACACGACGGGTGCCACTAGTAGAGCAGGAGTGGCTTACCTTTCCGTAGCAAATAAACTCACCCTGGTTTTTGTAGGGTTCGTGTTACTCCAGCTTCAGTTTTTAGTGTAGTGTTGTGTGTTTTATGTTTGTCTTTCGTTTCATTTTGTTGGCCGTGGTCTTAACTGTCTTCGAATTTCTAATATTAGTCTTCCTAACGCCGCGGCTAAAAAAAGGGTGTTTATGAAGCTTGATTTGACATTGTTCTTGAAATTACCGGTGCTGCAGAAGGCAAAAATGATGCCATTATTTATCTATGCATACAAAAAATAATTAGTATGTGTACATTTAAGTCCACAAAACTGTAGTAAGAAAGGAGTAGTTTCAAAGTACAAAGATAACCTGGCGCTATCCTGCTATGGATAGATTTAAAAAAAACTAATTTGAAAATCATCTAGTTTTGGTGTGTACGAAAAAAGTTCCCATCTTGCCTTCAAGGCCAGCAAAAATTTAAATGCCAGATATCATCCTCTCTGCTTTTAATTGTAGTTTTTCTGTACTACATCAATCACATACTTCCCACTTGTACCCTTTGGCTGTATGGATAATGATGATATGGATTTTATTTGAATATTTACTAATGAGCATGTAGTATAATTTTTACTTTATTACTTCATGACTTCATCGTGCGAGTGTGAAATTTCCCTTAGTGTCAAAAGTTATTTCATAAAGCTGTTTATGGAAAGACACAAATTCTAAAAGCTAGTCGTGAAATTTAATTTGAATGTCTTCTGACGACAGACTATGATCTGAAAAAAGAGCTTTTGGGTTATTTTAAGGTGAACTCTTCCTGCTATTTGTGTCTACCCACCTTAAAAGGGTAGTTAGGCACATAGACTTCTTTCATTTTTCACAAATTTGTAAATATTTATTATTCATATGGTGATAAAAAAGGCTAAAGAATAAAAATTGTTAAAGGCAATAAAAACTTAGGGACCATTTTCAGTGGGTTAGGTGGGGAGAGGGGATACCAGCTACTTATTTTTTTTGGCCCATAGGTGATAATTTTGCAGTAATGAATAATGGTTCAGATTAGAATTTACCACTTGTTTTCAGCTGTCAAGCAATAGATACTCAAAAGACGCAAACATTTGTTGAAATCTTGTATTTTATCTATTATCAAATCCGTCTTCGACTTCTGTCTGTCCTTTTTGGGATCTTCGAATTCCTTCTACATTTTTGGCATTGTCTAAAATTATCTAGCAATTAATCACCAATTGATAAAAAAAAATTAAACCAAACTTTTCAATTATTTTTGCAGGATACTGACCATGATATAGATGTTTACGGTTATGACGCTGATCCAATGCCCCCAGCTGGAAGCAGGTATTTTACAGTTTTACATTCATAAATTTGACTTTACTATGTTTTGATACTAATACTACTGATGAGGGTGTACCCCGTTTATATAATAATCAAAATACAAAAAGCATATCAAAGTTTATCATATTGTTCAGCATTGGAACAGCTATATTGTGAAATTATTGGGTTTATGTCTCTACTGGTGGACCAGAGGAACCCTATCCCAGTCACAAAATTTTTTGCAGAAATTCCCAGGAATGAATAAAATTCCCCTAAAATCCCTTTAATAACGGAAAAGGTTTCATTCCTTGTATGGCACATTGATATGCCCTTACCGCTGCATTTGGCTGTCTTTTCGGTTTGCATATGGGTACAGCAATTTGCAATGTTTTAATCTCGGCTTTCCAATGGTTTTGTTGTATAGTACGTTTCACTGGACTGAGTATCTCATGTTTTTACTATTATATCTTAGAACAATACCAAAATCTGAAAGTGAAATTTAGTCAAAAGAATTTGGTGTTCGAAGTATCACAGGTGTTGTGGTTTGTGCTGTGCTCATGTGAAAATTACTGATTTTTGTGAAAAATTTTAAGTTCCGACGACGTTGAAATTCTTTCACTTTTGGTACCGTCAAGCTTATTTTTTCTGGTATTACGCATACATATATGTCAATATATATATAAAATCCATCAAAATATTTCACCTTTTCTAAAATTCACTAATCCTGGGAGCAAAACTTGTAATAATGGAAAACGACAAAATTTCCAAATTTCCATATGAATGGAGAAAAATCAAAGAGTATACATATAAATTTCGAAATATACAAAAGTTACCGGAACTTTTTCTCTGTTGCGTTTTAAAAGAATTATTAAGATTTCTCCAGCCATTTTTCTAAATTTAATAAAAGTGAGAGACTCGGCTCAGTCAAACATACTTTTGTGCTATTGGTGAGAGGTTTTCCCTTAAACTGTGCATATATATAAAATGGAGATGTGGTGTAATTGTCTATGAGACAGCCGTAAAAAACGCTTTCAATATTGGACACATAACCACATCCTACAGCAAGTTAAAAAATGCCCAAA
The DNA here is from genome assembly GCA_032357055.1 of Geukensia granosissima. NCBI lineage: Eukaryota > Metazoa > Mollusca > Bivalvia > Mytilida > Mytilidae > Geukensia > Geukensia granosissima. Next base: position 2,559 of record JAULBM010235108.1, read on the forward strand.
AAATAAAAACTGAGGATATTCAAATGCAACAACTATCGACCAGAAAATTATATGATGAAAACAGTAACACATAAGCACATTACAAGCAACGACATCCAATGGATTACTGGTTACTTTCTTGGGACAGGTACGTGACGTATCTGGCGGGGAAGACACGCTTGTGAGTACTCCACCATCCACTTAACCTGGGTCAGTGGTGGGACAAAATGCAATAAAAACAAACTTAAAAAAACAACTGCGGAAGATTTTAATTTTGAAGTCGATTCATAGTACGCAGACAATTACAATTAAGAGAGAACAAGATGTATACCGAATTCCCTATTTCAACACATTTGATAATAAACCTTATTTTTCTGAGGTTTAGACATCAATCAAAGTACTTCCGGCTGGATTGAGTGTAAAAACATCATCAATAGCCAAAGAAAACAAGTTATTGTGCAATTGACAAAATTAAAAAGTTTCAACGGCATATATGACAAACCTTCTTCAAAATACTGACTGATTGAGTGGTAAAGCCAATGGTGGAACCAAAGAAGACAATATTTAAATTTCTTAAAATAATTTTATAAAGATAACCTTTATGTATAAGTGTATTAATTAACTTTATCAGAATAGGAATTTTCATCATATATTCTGTATTGGTAAACTTGTTTTTGTGCGGGACAAAAATACAGGACACATTGGGTTTGTGCTATTTTCCAGTTTACGAGGTAGGTCTCATTTGCGCGGCTGTTTAAAATTTAAATTACAATTTGGACGAAATTTTCATTCAACAAAACATTTTCCGTATGCATGGCTTGAACATTTTACAGCAAATTGGTAATTGTGTCGATGACACTGTTTTTATATGACCATACTGGAACTTTATCCTGCAAAAGCACGACACGACATTCAGTGTATATAACCTAGTCACATCAATTGACAACAAATTCCTGTCAGTCGTGGGTAGCCTTGCAACATGTTTAAGTATTTTTTAAATTATAGTATGGATAAGAAGAAGCTGATTTACAAAACATTGGCGATTATAAAAACTTGTGCCGAAAACGAGAAACAGATCTAATTGAAGTAAAATTTCGAGAGCTAGATTCGTTCATTTTCACGGCGAACCTTACGTCAAACATTTAACAAAAATTTTACTTTTGGGCGGACCAATGAATCACAGCAGTGCATCAAATTCGGAATTAAATGTATAAACACTATCATGTTTCAAGTCATTGGATCTTAATTATTTTGTGAAATGATTTAAGTTTAACAATCATTCTGTAATTTTACGAAACATGTAAGTAACTCGCATTCCACATTTTTATCATACAAATCACGCGAAGAATACTTTTAAGTGAAGCGCTAAAGTATGTTCAAATGATTGCATTGTAAGCAAAATTGATAGATTATTGAAACATTCTGGAAGATTTTGTGTTTACATTTGTTTGCCTCATAACGATTTAATAAATGTTTGTTTAAGCCTGATAGTAACCTGAAGATATTATATTTTTAATCATTGACATTTAGACCTTTTTCGTGACCGCCTCCTTGATAATTATCATGCGGCTAGTTTGATATTTGGAAAGTTTAAAAGTGCGCATTACAGGGATATCTTATGGGAACAAAGAGTTCGGCAAAGGAAGTTAATAAAATAATTTAACATGATTACTATTTGTTGTCCACTAATATAGTTCTGCATTATGTGTTTGTTTGTTTGTTTTGTTATTATAAATTCTATAAAGCTTTGGCGTGAGTTTTGAATTAACTTAAAATAGAAAGTCTGTTTCGAAATCAGACATCTGTCAAAGAAACTGTCGATAGCCAGCTTGCGCCGGAAACATTTTGCCATTATTATTGAATATAAGTTTCATTATTATCGATGGTTAATAAAATTGGTTATGTTTAAGCGTTAGACAAGAGACATAAACTAACCAGCTTATACATGAACATTCCATGACAAATGAAATTTCACTATGTTTTACTACAACAAATTTAACGACGAATGCCACAAGTGAAGCAGGAGTTGCATAGCCTTCCGGAGCACCTGCACTGTCCCTAGTTTTTGTAGGGTTTACTACAGCGTTAGTTTTCAGTGTAGTGTTGTGTGTACTTTGTTTGTCTTTCGTTTTATTTTTGTTGGCACGGTCTTGCCTGTCCTCTTATTAAAGGATTTCTGTCTGCCCCTTGGTTATCCCCTTGTGCAATAGGATATCAATGTAAGGAAGCTGTTGAGATATTTTTCAGTGTTATTTTTAAAAACAATGCACAAGTTTATTGTTGTTTACCACAAGAAGTCATACAAGTTTATTTCAACACATTCTCAGTCTTAAATATAAATGTATTTTAGAGTAAAATACATGTTTATTGTAGAGACGACACGGCATTTATCAAATAAAGCATCATTGTTTCTGAATACATTAAAATATGATAAAAATTTAAAGAGTAAACGTCAACTTTACTGAGATTCTATAATGTTTCTGTAAGACATAGCGATTTGGACCATAACAAGATGATTTTGTTTTATGAAAACACCTAAAAACACGAAAAATAACGATACTGTAAAAACTGAAAGAAATTACAAATGATGTCAAACGTTCGAGAGTGCCAAATGCTTTTTTAAATGAGTATTTAAACATAACGTTTTTAAAGGTACAGAAATGTAATAAAATTATAGATGCTTAATTTTTTAGCCATGGAACCGAATGTGCCGGGCTAATTGCTGCAGAAAAGGATAACGACTTTTGTGTCGTCGGTGTTGCCTTTGATGCTACCTTAATCGGTAATCAAGTCTTAATAATAATTCAATGTATAGCAATATTTCTTTTTATTTTAGCGCCTTGCTTAACTGAAGTTAAATAAGGAATGTATAATGTAAACTCATACTTCTAAGTATTGTAACGAAAACCCCACATGTATTTATAGATAGCAAAACTAACAAAATACCATGTCTATCTCACAAGACCATTGGGGTATAGACCCTTTTATTATGAATTTGAGAAATATCCGGCTGATTAGGGTGCGAAAACCAAAGGGTCAGATAAAAATGGGCGACAGCCACGCAATCTTGAGAATAAAACATAACGTACACGATGCAGACTACATAAACTTCTTAAATGCTTAATGCTTACTTTATCGTCTTTAATTTTTGATTTATATTTGTTACAATTTGAGTCTAGCGTAACTAACATAGAATTTTACTCAACATGTAGTCTTTGTTAGAACAAGCTGTTCCTGTCGTTTGTAATCGATGGTGTTTTGGTCAAATGTTTTTCTGTGGCAGAGGTCAATTTTACGCAAATATACCAGATCAAACTAGGCAAAATAATTTGAAGCACCACTCGCGGTGTTTTATGAACAAATGTGTAGGTGATTGCCCATGTGATATTTTTTTTTAAATTTGCGTCGTTTTTGTCTGTTTACTATATATATTCATAAAGTACGGTTCCTCCAATTCCTCCCGCAAATTAAAGGAAATTTTGAAGGAAACACTTACAGAATATTTAAAGTTTTATTCGTCCTTTCAATCGATAAACAACGCGGCAATCGAAAATTAAATATTTGACCCCTAACTAATTTTTTTCTGGACTGATAGGAAAAAATCGTCAGGACTCTTCTCACAAAGCCCGCCATTTAAATTAAGATATTGAATTGGTCTCTTATTTACATGTTCCTGTTGTACCTCAACACAAGCTGATCCAAATACTACTTATTAAAATCTTAACCATTTCTTCTCTATCTGTATTTATGGTAATTCACAAATTTCTAATTCAATCTATGGCAGGTGTGCGCATTTTAGGCATTCACGCCATTACGGATTCTGAGGAGGCACAAGGACTTACACATTACCTCAGCAATGTCGATATATACTCCAACAGTTGGGGACCAGAAGAGCACACTGGATTCCATGAACCTGGTCCAATTACCATGGATGCATTAAAACATGGAGTTACTACAGTATGTTAACCAGTCAACACTTTCTTATTATAATTGCAGCTCAAAATTATATCACTTAAAACATTTAAAAATTTAACATAAAAGATAATTTGATGAAATGTACATTTATTGATTGTGGATAACATTTCGGAGTATCATGAAGGGCATTGTATTTGTTTGTTAAGCGTAAAATAATGACGATAGCCAGTACTGTCCTCTACGTAATAGAAAAGATACAACCTACACAGCGCATCCCTTAGTGGAAGACGACAGAAGAACCACTCTTTTGGGTGACGAAAACCTGGACAAAAACTATCACTGGATGACAAATGCATCTAAACCCTTTTCATATATTTTGCAACTGATTGGGCCTTCAAATATGACGAATAATCTTTCCTACGATCTTTTACTGAATTTTCCCAAATTGATTTGTTTTTCATTGAAGATATTTGGATAATAAACGGCCATCTATTACCCTTACCTAGCCATTCGTTTTCCCTTATAATCAGTAGTGGCTGCACTGTGTATCTCGTCCAACGCATGTTTGGTCTAAAGTGCTATTACATCTTACCTGTTCTAGTTGACTGTTACAGCTTATCAGGCAAACTTTAAAAAACCAATATTTCAAAGATGCAAGTATAATGATAAAGATAAATGAAAATCCCCGCATAAGCTACTTGATACTGAACCTCGAAAGCACAGTAATCACTGATTACAAATATATTCAATACTTATTTTAGGGACGAAACGGTAGAGGAGCAATTTACATCTGGGCTGCAGGTAATGGAGGTTTATCAGATAACTGCAATGCAGATGGTTACGCCACCAGTATATATACAGCAACTATAACCAGTGTTGCGATAGGTCAGAACGCTTGGTACTCTGAGGTCTGCGCGCCTGCTTTAGCAGCAGCATATGGTGGAAGCCAGGACGACCGATATTTGGTTAGTTTATGGTTTCTTAATCAAGCAACTAACAAAATTCATAAAATTTTAATAGGTTGAAATAACATACAGTTTGCGAGTGCCAGATGTCATGACCATGTGGTCTGTAACATCGTCATAGCTAAAATGTTTATTTCCCATCGGTTGACGTAAATCTCTTGTTAGGGATTTAAGGATGTATAAATTGAAGTTCATATTTTTTATTCAATTGGTCAAAAAAATTATTTGTTTTACTCAAGCATATGCTGAATCAGCTACTGCTAACTGATATTTGAACAATATGTTTTTATGTGTAATTTAATTTTTTCTGTCTTTGACAGTTGTATGCAATTTAGGGATTTTAATTATAACGGATTATGAGGAAGCGCAAGGTCTTGTACATTTCCTCAGAAAATATTTTTTTATTCTTAGTTTTTTTCTGCCATGGCCAAGAACAGGTTCAAATTATTATATTTAAATGTCTTAAATTTTTCTCAGAATCGATAAGGTAATATAAGTTTAAAGTGTCAAAATTTATTATTAGTTGATCTTTTATCAAACCTATGATTTTTTTTTGCCCAATCAGACAACTAAGGCCTAAAAATTAAAATTTAAGTAATAAAATTTAAATAACCTTATTTGAATGCTTAAACTTGTTCTTTGTCATAATTTCTCATAAGAGATTAAAAGTAAGGAAATCTACGTACCGAAATTTGTCATATTTTGTTTTTGTAGGTAATTTTAAGAAAACCATTAGTTTTAAGCTTTTTTAAAATAAACGCAGACGTGTTCAGTCTTATTATTTATATGTATTATGTTATTTTACACAATGTACTGGACAAATTGTCGAAAAATGTCGTTTTTGTGATTATTTAAGGAAAACTAGGTTATTGTATAAGTTTGGGCAGCACAGCACAGTGAAAAACACTTGCACAATTTTTCTGACATGCTATGTATATTTTTTATTTGATCCGTTTTACTTCACATGGAACGCTTTGAAATTTTGGGACCAACAGGTAGCCGTTCTATGCCTTGTTTGTTGTTATTGAAGTCGAATCATTTTTCCAGAGTTAGTTTTTAAGGGAAATTTTTATCATAATCTTGAGAACTGTGATCCCTTTAGATATCAGATATGATTTGCAGGGTTGCGTTTTATAAGTGCGCTTCATAGCTTAAGCTGAATATAGTCACAATGAATCAATGTCGTCTCTTTGTTTAAACAAGTGAGCTTTTATGCTGTATATAACTTCAAACCATTAACATTACCAATGATTTTTAATTATACGGCGCTTTATTTCAGACCACAACGACAACCTCGTCAGGTTGCAAAAATGACCACATACAGGGGACGTCATATGCCGTACCAATAGCGTCTGGTATTGTTGCGTTAACTCTGGAAGCAAAGTAAGTCTCCGGAATATTATATAGAACTAGGCAGGTCGCCCGCTGCTGGATAGTGAAAAATTGTTGATAATAACCCGTGCAAGGGATTACGTTCGCCTTGGTTTAAAGGGGGTTGAATATTAGGAGACAGATATTTCTGGGAATTGTTAGTTGGAAAATAAAACTTTTGTAATTGTGAATTGCGAGAGTTCATTGTAGAGATTGTATATGAACTTTATTTGAAAGCGTGAAATTGTGACCTTACATAATATATTAAAAAATTTTGGTATTGTTCTACTGAATACTTTATTGTAAGAATTTTTTTGTATAAATAATTTTTTACGATGGCCAGACAGTGAACCAGAATATTTTTTTCATTTCAGAGGCTGGCCAGATTTTTTATTTACAAAAATCAGGGTCAGAATTTTTTCTGCCCTTCTCCCGAAAATCAAATGGTCCGTGCCTTAAGACTTAATTAATTTCCATATATGTACATCTTGTCAACAGAGTTAAACTGATTCTTTTCCTATTGGTGGGAGCATAAAAATAAAATGTCATATACCCAAAACATTTTTGGGTATAATACTTTGCGCCATGATAAAAAGAATCGTGAAATCCAAAAAATATAAATGTATATCCAAATTTTTGCAAATTATGGACTGGAAATGACGTCTGACTTAAAAATCAGTCCGATGAAGGAAACAATATAATCATACGCGAGGATGACGGATGATTGTGCATTCTACCTATAAGACACAGAGGTAAAATTATTAATTCATCCTGGAAGGAAGAGAAGGACACACAAAATGAGGTCTTCTCATTTAAAAGTATAGATTGCATGATTGGAAAATTCTTGAGTTTCACATACCTCCTCGAACGGATCGCAGTGAAACAATGCTCGAATGTGAATCAAAAGTTCTGATGTCATGCACTGAGACTAAAGTACAATGGCTATTCCCTAAGGCAGAAAAAACCATTTCCCCCTTTTAAAATTAAATGTCGTTCCCTTGGCAGCTTTTTATCTTGTGATTCTTTCATTAGATTTGGGTCTGAAAGGGGGGTTGTGCACCGTTTTCAAGTTGTTCAGACCCGGCCCTAGCTGCGAAACCAAGCTCTTACTTTTTTATATTCTTGTTGAAACGTTAGATCGCCGCCAAATCAAAATAAAAAAGATTGAGAGCTACGATTTCGCATCTACTCGATCTAGCCCGGCCCCTACTTTACTACTACTTTTTGAAAAAAAAGTATTCAGCTTTTTGATATATAAAGTAAACCTTTCGTGTTTTGCCATTTTCAAATTCTATTGATTTCCAGATATACTTCATCAATAAAATTTTTCCAAGTTTTATTTGCAAGGGCATTTGGTCACCCAAATATTTGTGTTGAAAGGGGAAAATGCATGTTGAGAATATTTTTCAATGTACAACTTTTTAAACCAACTGAGGACATTTTTCTTTAAATTTCTGGGTTCCCCCAAAATGTAAAATGATTCGGCCTTAGATTATTAAAGTTGATTTTGAAATAATAATAAAACAAAAGGTTTAAATCGAGGCAACTTGAAGAGCTTTTGTCAAATGACACATAAATATTCTATTCGGATTATTTATACATGCTCCTAGTTTTTCTTTTTAAAAAATTTATCGTTTTCCATTATATCTATTTTTGCTCAAAGCATTAATGAATTTTTGAAAATATAGGTTGTCCTGATAGATTTTATGTCTATTAATTTATATTTATATGCAATGTCAGTAAAAATAAGCTAATCGGTACAAGAAATGCAAAAATTTAGACATTGTCGGTACTTTAATTTTTCACAAAAATCAACAATTTCAACTGAGCACAGGACAAACAACAACACCTGTAATATTTTTAACACCGAATTTGGTTGCCGGTAAGAAAACATTATCTCTTTCTAAATTCTTTCAGATTCTTTCAGTGGAGACAAGGTCGCGTGAGACTGCAAAAATAGCCGGAAGAATCAGATTTCATTTCCGCAAGTATACAAGTTAAAAAGGTCTTGCAGCTTTGCTCACAGTTGTGCATACAGTTGACCCGCGATCATTAATTATTTAAACGAAAGTATTAATTGTTTGATTAAAACAATTTAATAACACATGGATAACTCTCTTATTTTTAAACTAACCAGTAATTGTAGTATTTCATATTTATGTCGCTGCAAATCAAAGTTTATTACGAATCAAAGAACATTTTATTTGCTCAACAGGAAATTCATGATAAGATTTAATTAAATTATTATTAAGAGCAAAATTGGTATTATATTGAAGTGTTTTCAATCTAAACGTAACGTAAAGCTTGCGTGGTGACAAAAAACACAACATAAATATCAGTTTCGTTAGTAAAATAGCAATATTGTTGTTGTTTTGGTTTTCCTAGATTTTTCCTTAAGCCACTAGTTGTTGGAGAGTTGTGATCCCATTAAACTAGTGTAACCCCCACTACATGTCGCATGTGCCTGTCCCAAGTCAGGAATTGGGAACATAGGTATGTCTTTGCCCTATATGTTTTGTAACATTTACATTTTGGTTATATTCAGGTTGGAGCAGTTTATTTCACGTTTACACGTTTGTTTTTGTTTGAAGCGATTTTGAGATTTTCACAATGAGGGATATTCCACCTTGTTGAAGATCTTGAGGAGACCTCTAGACATTTAAATTCGCCCCTTTTCTTAAATAAATAGAGTGCAGCCTCTCTGACATTTACCCTAAACATTTTATTTTCATATTGCAATTGATTATTCATATCAGAAAGGGACTTGTGCATGTGGAGTTATAGAGCTATCCATTTTTCCTCCTTTCACAAATGATGTTAAATGGTTGAAAAATATTTAGGTTCTAAATTGAATAATTGTCACAAAAGTAGAAATCAAATTCTAGCTTGCCTCGCATGAAAAGATACGGACCTGCTAAAAGAAAAAACATAGTACCGATCATCTTCAAAATAATAAACATTTCAACTGCAACATCCGATAATAAGTAAATAAACGGCAAATTATATGCGACAAAGTATAATTATTGTGTTAGTCCAACGGTAAATTAAGTCAAGAGGAGACGTAATTTATTTTTAAATGATGACTAAAGTCTTTTCATCAGCATTTCTTAGTAAAACACGTTCTTGTCAGCAAAATCGAACACTTAATTGGCAAAAATATGACTGCAAAATTACAATATTGAAAAAAAAATCAAGTTTCAAATTCTACTTATTTCCAGATATTGCTTTTTCATCAATATATTTCTTACCACACTGCCCTCTTTTTGAAAGAGTATTTGATCAGCCAAATATTTGTTGAATGAGGGAAATGTATGTCGAGACTATTTTTCAAGGTCCTTTTCCACATTTTCAGCATTTTTTTTTTAATTTCAAGGTTCCCCCCAAAATGTGATATTATTCGTGTCTAAGATAATTAATATTAACGACAAAATAATAATGAAAAAATTCTATGTATTATTGTAAAAGACAGCAGTAACTGTTTTCCCTTCCGAAACACGTGAGTTTACCCGTTTTTGGGGGGTCCATGTTCACAAATGTAGTTGTGAGATTGTTTTAGTTTAAAATGTACAAAATGTGTCTTGTCCCCCGCGTTCATCTTCGGTGAGATTGCCATATCTGACGACTTTCGTTTAGAGCCATATCTGTTAAAACTGTAAATTTTGAAATTGTAATTATAAATTTCCTATTAAACTGGTAGATGGTATTATGTTCCTAAAACATTAAGAATATGCGAAATATGCAGATGTGGCATTGGAGACGAAAACCATTTTGTTTGTCTGTGTGATCATTAAATGGTGAAACAATTAAAAGATCGTTTATTCAAAAATTATTTCTACAAGTAAATCTAAGATGATCGAGTTATCTGCATTGTGTAATTAAATTGCCGCTCCTGTTACGCAGTAACAGACAAATGTGCCACGCATGAATTTCATCAGTAAAATTTTTCGTATAATTTTCGCATGTATATACATGTATTTCGGTGTAAATTTGATGCCAATTTTTTTCATATCAAATTAATGCTATTAAAACGTGATATTTCATGCAAATAATAAATTTCGCATGAAAAAATTGTGAAAAATTCCACACAACATGCGAAAATAATTTTGATGTAAATTTAACACCATAATGACATGAATTTCAAGAAAATTTAAACTTTTGTCAGGCATTTTGATTTTCTGTTGCTTTAAGTGCATGACATGATACGGAAAACTTTGGTGTGAAGACAATAACGCGATTTGTGAACGCAAATCACGTGGTGTCATTAATTTGATAGTGACTGCCAAAAGGCAATACCATCAGCGAACTTTGTTTGACCTGACAATAAGTCATTGGCTACAAATATAATTTACATATCTAATCAATACAAATTACTTTCTATATGACATGAATTGTAGACATTAATTTATTAGACATAGAATTGCAGTCGGTTCTACAGAAGAATAGCTGTAGAATTTACAGACACACCTGTTATTATTTTGTAGAAACGGCGAATGGGGCCATATAATTTTTGTGGAACACCATATTTGTAACGAAAAATTTTTATCAATGAAGTTTTATAAAACATTGTTAACGGATAATGTTCAATTTAGTAATTAAATGAATAAAAACAAGACACCGACAACAAAATGTTTCAAAGAGGTAGACTTTACATGTGTATATGTTCTTTGGAAGCATTTTGGTAATACATGTAATATTAGAACCTTGTATGCAGGAACATTTAACAGTGTATTTATAATTTAATTATCTTGCGCTGTTAAACATCGTATATAAAATCCAAATGAAAATTGTATTTCAAAAAACATCTTAACTAGGCCTATAAAATTATACAAGATGTATTTTGTTAACCTGTTTGGCATTTCAAACTCAATTCAATTAATTAAAACTTTATATTTGAGACTGTGGTGCAGATTAAATTGTTTTTCCATTCGATACCTTTTTTCGTAATAAACAATTAACCCAATCAGATAGGCATCATCTTTTTTATTAGTTTATTAATTGTTATTCAGGACTCTCTAGTCGGATTCGGTAACTTTCTGTTTCATTTTTTAGAGTTCGTCGGTTACCACTTTTGTTTGTCTTTGATTGTTTCCTATGACCACTGGTTGGGGGAGGGTTGGGTTCTAATCTACCACCACATGTCTCATGTGCCCTTTCCCTTATCTTTTCATTTTCATATTAAGAAGTCTGCATCGTAAATACGATATCGATATTTATAGTATATATTTTATATATTCTTATATCTGATCTTTTTTTTCTTTTAACAAGGAGCACATCACAAATCTATGAAATTCTTTGACTTTTTTACTGTGACATCCTTATCTTTTTTGAGTGAATATTTTGAAGGAAATCATTAAAAGGAATTCGAAGAAACCAAAGGGACAGACAGAAATCGTTAAGTCGGAAGACAGACAAGACCATGGCCAACAAAATGCATCGAAAGACAAACATAGAACACACAACCCTACACTGAAAACTAAAGATGGAGTATCACGAACCCTACAAAAACCAGGGTGAGTTTAGGTGCTCCGGAACTGTAAGCAACTCCTTGCACCCGTCACGTTACTCAGTAGTCAAAGCCGGTGTATAGTCACAATCGATGTTAGTCACAACCGGTATAGGAACGGATTTGTATTCATGACAGTCGAAAAATATCCATTGTCATCTGTGAAATGATTATTTCGTTAAATCCTAGATAGCTCGAGTATCTCTTACGCTTTGATGGTTATGAAGGGCAGAAGAGGCCTGTAAAAGTTATTAACTTTATCAATATTTTCAAAAAGATCACCCACCAAAGGGAAATACGCGTTTTAACCATATCATATACATTTGTATAGTAGTATGGTAATATTATAAGTTGCTCGACAATTTTGCACTTCACAGTCAATCAGCCCGTACGTACGTCACAACCCATGTTGATAAAAATCAGACCTTTGAAAAAATTGCACATTACGGTCTTAAATCAATATCTAACGATACTTCATTGTACTTGTTCATCTTGTGACTTTTCTGTCAGCCAATGAAATCTCCGCTTCTAAGATATTGGAAGCGTTAGTCAAATGCCAAAAACATAGCTATAGCATCTTGGAAAGGTCTTTAGAACATAAAGTGAAATGGAGCGTTAACGTTAATTGCCAGATCTTTGAGAATTTGAAGGAATTGTCAGATCTTTGAAGTTTGAGAACATAGTTAAGAATTTTTACAAGATCTGAGATTATTTGGATTGGAATAGGTAGTCTTCAGTTGTTTTTTTAAACCTGATTATCAGAAAATCCGATACAGCAAAACTTGTACTTAGCGGTCACCTTTTGGAAAAAGCAAAAACTGACTATTTAATATAAAAATAGGAGATGTGGCATGATTGCCCATGAGACAGTCATCCACCAAATGACAGTAGAATTTAAACTTCTACAGGTCCCATTATATGGCCTTCAACAGTGAACCAGAGTCATTGAAGGCAACTAACCTATTAATGATTATAGCTTTAATAATATGGAATGTTACTGCTAGCCTTTAAAATCAAGTGGCTGCTGTATAAATATGACATTCACAATTGTTCAAGATTTTACGATGAATGAACTTTATAAAAGAGGTCACTTGTCTTAAATGAACACCTTTTCTTTTTCCCAAATGTGACCTCGTCAATACAAGTAAGCTATTTTGACTGTAAATAGTTTTTGCATTTGTACGTGAAGGTACCAATTACATGCGTTGACCACGGGTAACTACTAATAATTTTGTAAAATTTTATCAAATATGATCAGATCAGTGTAGAGTACCCATGTGAGAGATCAGAAGTGCATAGTCTAAAGAGACAAGACAAATTTGAAACAAACAAAAACAAAAGGAACAAAGGCTCGGAATCCACGAACTCCTTTACAAAAACAGGAGTTTGATCAGGTGCTAACGAAGGGTAAACGTCAAAAATGTAATATTGTCGAATATCCTAATTTTAGGATTCGAATTTTGTTTGTTCATATTTATGTGGTATTTGTAAAATAACAGAAGCTTAAGAGTTGTGACCACTCTCTCCAGTATTTATTTCATTAGTTTGACCGTTTTCTAAAAGTGGTCGAAGAGAAATAAATTTTGTGAATTGTTTGTCTATTGTTAAGAAAAAAAAATCGTCAATTTTAGCTGAACATTACCTACTGAAGAAATTATTTCTTACTGAATAACTTACTTGCTTTTAAAGCCTGTTTTCCTTCAATTTGGCAAATGTCTGGTATTTAATCGTAAAATTGTACATGAATGACAGAAACAACCAAAATACGATTTCTATTGGTGGTTTTCACATGTATTTTGCAAAATAGCTAAAACTGCTCCTTACAGAAAGTTTTGTTTGGATATTTCCTCAGTTCCAAGACTCTTGGCACTAAAATTCGTTTTTATTGTTGACGATTAGATACGAGAAAAATTTTTGAGGCTTCATTCTTAAAACATCTTAAAATTTTGAATTTGGTAATACAAGAAACACAGGAAAAAAGTGGCCATAACACTTTATTCATCAAATTACATCCCAACTAGCTTTGTTTTCTGGTTTCCTAAAAAGATTTCTCACAAACACGTTTAACCCCGAAACACGCTTTGTGTAATTGTTCCAAGAAAGGGACCTGCAATCAAGTGGCTGTCGTTGTTTTTATGTTTAAATGTTACTTGTTTTATCTAGTAAACTTATCGGACCGAAATTTGTTACATTTGAATATCATTCACTTTTTATTTGGGGGGGGGGGTCCTAACCGCTTGCCGTATGGTGTGGATATTTATGAAAATGAAAAGATATGGGACAAATCAGACTGCACACCAACTACGAAAAAACAGAGGGAACTTACAAATCTAAAGGTCTTCACAAGGCCTTCAACAAGAGTGGAATACCCCACCTTGTCAAAAGCTCTAAATCGCCCCAAATAAAAAAAAACGTGTATGCGTAAAGACTGCTATTTAAGCTGTACATGTAAACAAACAATCAACACAAAGACAAACCTATGACTACAATTCCTGACTTGGGACAGGCACATGAGACATGTGTTGGGTTGAACTAGTTCAGTGGGTAGTATGTGTCAATTATTGAATGCCATTGCGCAACCTGCTAACAATAATTATACTGCAGCTGGACCATTTCCTGTTAACTTTATTTCCTAAATTTAGTAACAAAGTGATATTTTGTACAATGTCAATTTCATTTCCTATGTGGCCAGGGGCTCA
>JAULBM010235219.1:0-16990 GCA_032357055.1 Geukensia granosissima
TATTGAAACGACCAAATTTGATTGCAGTATATCATAACTATCAATTGTTTATATATATAAAAAATTAATGATACGCGATTTTAAAAAATATATATAAAAACCGATGTAACGTTTCTTGTTTTGACTAGTATATATTGAGGATGGATAGTATGTACGCGGTATACGTACATATGAAAATCCTATATGAGACAGAACTAGAATAAGCACTAAGTAGAATTCACACAGTTAACTTTCGCCTGCAAGAATTATCTTTTCAGTTTCCTTTAGTTTAGCAAGTATTTGTTGATATACCAATTTATATAGTTGATTGTACCGCTTTTCTGATGTAGCTTCATCATGAATCGACAGAGTTAAAATGGATTGATTGATTGCATGATTGTTGCTCAGCGCCCAACGGCAAAAAATTAAACATATTCAGGATGAGAACAAGTTATCAATTATTATGGGGATGAACTACCCACAGCTACATAATTTTGGTAGGGACAGGAAAAAGCCTGAGAAACTGGCCAAACACGGACAATCATAACGAGCTGCAAAGAATGAGACCGTGGCATACTCTTAACACGGGCAACGGCGGCAACTTTCCCGTCCGAAATTGGAAAAGAATTTATACATCCCGCCCAATCAACGGACGCCCCTTTAGGAGAGGTTATACCCCTGGGGAAAAATCGAGTATCCTATTTCTTTACCCCTATAGACGTATTACACATTCCATTTCATTTATGAATTTGCCCGAATTACCTCGGGTCAATAGGTGTAAATGATGTCGTTTTACATTGTGGCGTCCAAATATTTATATAGTTAGGTAGAGTTTTTGCGGGAAAATGCACTGGCAATCCGTCTATTCTCGCGTTGGTCGATCAAAGTATAAAACCAGAAAAGGTGTAAAAAGTAAAAATAAAACAAACTTATGAGGTCTCATGAATGAACAAAGTTTCGTAAACAGAAGATACGCTTCAATTCCAGCAACCATATGCTGACGTGTACAGCCTCATATGGTCTATAGCCGAAATGCGCCAGTTTTCTAGAATCTTATTCAATCTCAAAATAAGGCAGAAATCTGCGTATTTCTTAAATTTAACTGGTTTGTTATTTAAATACAAAGATTAGTTGGACCGATGGTCGAATAAAATTGTAAAAAACTGGTAAAAAAGCTATACGTTAAAGCTTATGAGAAAAAAGCAGACAAATTCCTAAGAACACAAGCATACGATGGACCTTAAGGCTTGATGACACGAAAAAAAAAACACCACAGACTTGCTTTCAGTAACTGTGAACATTTCGTGAGGAGTTCTCTCTTTATCATTTAGTTCTTTCTAATAATTTATTGATGTAATGAAAGCTGCATTTTTTACTATTATTGAGGAACTGAATATTTCTTTTTAGTGTGTGTATGTCTTGCCTTTTACAGAAGGGGGTTTAATCCAACGAAATAAGTTGAACCCCACAGCATATTGCATGCGACTTTCTTCTTTCTTATTCTTAGAGAAAACAGTAATTTTTTAACAATAGTTCCAATTTTCATGAGAACTTGGTTCAATAAGTTTACCGTGGACACTTATCTAAGGAATTAAATCGTCATAACATTGACATTCCAAATTAAAATTAAGAAGTTTGTAAGTATATACACCTGACGAGAGGGCTCAGACAGTTAAATTCTACTACGATTTAACCTTAAGTACCATTATAATTGGCTTCAAGATTTATTTCAAAAGAAAAACACGATTTCAGTTTGCAACTTATAGTTGCTGATCCACTCTCCAATATAAAATTGATACCCCACCGGTAGTTTTTAAATTAAAGTATAAAATATAGCTTGTTAAATGCGTCTTACGATAACTTTTGTTATTTGCTGTCAAAACTCCTGGTGACTTAAGTAAATAAAATAATTTTTGATATATATGTATTTGCAAAGACTTAGCGGTTTTGCTGATTTATACATTTTTCTTTCAGTAAGTAGAAAAGTATGCTTAAGATTGTGATTACTTGTTGCCACGGGGAATTTCTTTTTTATATTTATGAATGCTACTTCTTATTTATTGCATTTGCCTTTTTTATTTTTGTAAAAACTCTTTTTTCTGATGTTCTTTTTCTTCATTTCTACATTGTAAGGTAGGAACATTCATGATGAGTTAGTATTTATACAGGTTAGTTAAGAATATTCAAGCTAGTATTTTCACACGTTAGGTCTGTGTTCTAGGATTCCTATTTCCCGTTACCCCGGGCAAAAGAACTTGGGGCCAGGGGCCAGGAAAAAATAGTTATTTATTAACACTTTCCCATGGCAAGTTAAAAATTTCATTTTTTGTAATGTTTTTTTTAATTCGGTAAGCGGTCACTGACTGTGAGAAAGTTAATTTTTTGATGTGGAACTTTCCTTTGGAAGCCTCAAATTCTAAAAAAGTCAAAATTATAGGACACTGTAAGTTACAATATTCAAGATAGTACTTCATTTCCGCAGTTTTTGCAAAGAAATGATATTGAAAATAAATGCAAAGTGATACTCAAGTGATGTGCTTCATTGACGTAGGCCAAGCTTATTGAGACCGTGACAAAATATATCCCCCCCAAAAAATATCATCATATAAAATTATCGGTTTCTTTGGCCATGCGCCCTTAAGAGATAAGAATGATCAGAAAAGAAAGGTTTGGCCATGGAGTTCTTTTTTGGGCAAGCCAGGTTGTAATAACTAGGTGCAACTCATCGGGCCTCATAGATCCCCATACCAAGGTTGGATTAAATTCAAAGTGGTTTATATGAGTAGGTGTGTTGAAAACTAAAATGAGACAACCTATCGATATATACATGAGCTCGTTAAAAAGTCATCACAAAGAAATTTTATGCCAAGTTTCCGTTCATTGCAAGGGGAGCTAAAATGACTTGAAAATCGTGAAAATGTCATACAAAATCGGAATGATGCTACGGCTAACCTCTTCTGAAATACCTACATTGTCACCAATTATATGCAAGAACAGATAGGTCAGAATCATAAAAATAAAAGATGAAAAGTCCAAACAAAACATTCAAGGGTGAAACTGACTGTGTAGCTCTAAATCGCTCTTATTACATAGCAAATATTCTCGTTAAGTAATATGTCAAATATCCAAATGTTAATAAATGCAAAATTCAAAGTTAAAAAATAACAAGAGCAAATTCGGCTCTGGACCTGCGTCGCTCGCATTTTTTCAAAAAAAGATATCAGTGACCACGACTACTTCCAGCATGGAAGTATTGCAATGTTTTCGATGAAAATGTCTATGGTTGTAATTTGCAGTATAAAAATATTGACAATAACAACAATATATCAGATATAAATCCATTTCACGAAAGGGAATACGGTATTATCAGTCCAACAACATATCAAAATTTGAGAAAAATCGAATAAGGCGTTTTTGAGTTAGTGTACCACATATCAGAAAACTAAGTCCACTTCACGCAAAGTCCCATCACTCTGTAACAACAAATAAGCGAAAGGGAACCAGGCATCATTAGTGCCAACAAAATATTAAACGTTGAGAAAAATCAGATCTGGCGTTTCTGAGTTGGTGACCGACACATCAGAGAAAAGTCAATTTCACCCAAACAAAGTCCCATAACTCCGTAATGACAAATTAGAAATGTTTAAAAAACGAAAGGGAACCAGGCATCATAAGTCCAAATAACATAATAAAATTTTAAATATATTAAAAAAATCTGATACGACGTTTTTGGGTAAGTGCAAGACAAATTAAAATTAAAATAAATTTCGCGCAAACAAAGTCATAATGAAAAATTAGAAATTAAAAAACATAAGAAAACCAGGCATCATCAGTCCCAAAAACATATTAAAATTTGAGAAAAATCGGATAGGGCGTTTTTTAATTAGTTTAGTGTTTTGGACGGACGGACAGAGGGGCGAACGGAGTTAAGTGGGTATTAGACCTGCTTCCGCCTTAGGCGACGCAGGTAAAAACGACTCAGGATTTATTAAATAATCGCGATTTCTGACTTGCTACGAGTCCATAAAACATATACCAGGATTAGGTTAGTTTTGTTGGACCCCAATTGCCCATTCCGTCAATTAAAAATAAATCTATACAAATGGAGTTTAGAACAAATAGTAAAAGTCAGCACTCAATATATCAAGAAGAAAACATGATCATATGTAACACTGATTTTGAATACACTCTAGTAAAAAGTTTAATTTACTGACAGCAAGCCCAGGATGCTCTTCTCCGTGACAAAATCATTAAATCTGTTAACAGGAGAAGTAATTAAACACAATACGTCCTAAATGAAGTGTTATAAAATTTCGAATTAGCATTTGTATAATGTTACAAAAAACATGTTAATACAAATGAAATAGTCTCCAAGTCTTGGAAACAATGTTGAATCAATATACCTTTGTCAATATTATTTCTATATTTATTTACCGGAATATAAAACATACATGTAGGTATTGTTTTCATAGATTGATGGATGCTATATTCTTTTGAAACATGTATTTTATCCGTTTATTGCGTGAATTGAATTTGTAACTTGTAAATTTACCACCTTGTGATAAAGCAGATACTCGCATGTGATTGGCATATCATATAATTAATTAGATGAATATTTGGAACATTTCAATTGGCCGGTCTGGTAAAGTCTCGCATACATTCCGACAAAAAATATGCCATAAAAATAAAATTAATCATAAGAGAAACAGATTTATATTGCTTATCAACTCTCGTTATTAATTTCAAAATTATGAACTTGCCAGTGGCTTATTTATGATTTATTTTGAAATTAAAAAACTTGATAACCTGCGATAAAGTTCCCGCTCGTTGTGAAACCTATTTTTCTTTGACAAAACACAACTGCAATTGAAACCTATTTGTATCGACAACAAATTGTTTCGAAGTTCTTTGAAATTCGTATTTGTAGCAGAATTTATAATATAAACATTGAGGTCTGACACTTAGCACAGTAGGTATCGTCGTACTGCGAGAGTATGTTTTTTTTGTCCGGATTTCATACGGGGAGAATGGCTTTTTTACGAGTTAAAACTTTATAAAGTGTAAATTAGCAAATTATCTACCTTGTTTAGGGAAAGCACAACTAAATGCACAAAAATGAGGGGAAATAGAAAAAGGTAACTGTATCAATTTACTTAACATGCAATTTAACATATTATAAGCTCATATAGAAAGTAATTCGAAAGGGGCACACAGAAATCGTTAAGGCAGAAGTCAGACAAGACCATTGCCAAGAAAATGAACCGATAGAAAATCAAAGAACACACAACACTACACTGAAAACCAAAGTTAAAATAATGCAAACCCTACAACAACCAGGATGAGTTCAGGAAATCCGGAAGGGTAAGCAACCCTTGCTCAACTAGTGACACACTTCATGTTACCCAGTAGACAAAGCCGGTTTATTTTCAAAGTCGATGTTAGTCACAACCGGTATAGGAACGGATTTGTAGTCATGACAGTGGGATGGTATCCATTGTTATTTGTGAAATGGATATTTCGTACCGGTCAAAACCAAATCATGATAGCGAACGAAAAATTTCCGGTGTGATGACTATAATCTTTCCCTGAGAAACCTCTGGCCCAGTAGCTTTCTTGTCAGCTGCAACCCTATATAAGTAAAAACCTGATAGGAAGACAAAAAGACAAACACCGTCCACATGTACAGTACAAATTAACTTAACTTAAGGAATTGGGAATCATTTCTACGATTTGATGAACTTTCCGTGATTAAGGGGAGGCACAATATATTTCAGGCATAATAAATCAAATTTCTCATAGCCTGCGAAATTGCATGTCTTCTGTTACCTTCGCCCTTTTGTAACAAAGTCGGTTATAGAGAACAAATCATTGCGAAAGTAAGAATGAATTTTTCTTTTTAATTGATAAGTAATCATTTAAATACAATCTATCAAAATAAGGAAATCCAGAATATGCAAAATCGACAAACCAGTGTGTTACAAATTCCTTGCAAAAGTCAAAGAAGCACTCAAAACCAAAAGAGCAAAACATGTTCAATAATGTACGTAACACAAAAGCAGAAGAATTGAAAAGATAGAAAGAGTTCTGCATTACATTCGACTTGCCAGTTAGAGCAATTGTTTATTCCATAAATGACTACCAAGGAATTCGAAGATACCAAAGGGGCAAGACAGAAATCGAAAGACAGACAAGACCATGACCAACAAAATAAAACGAAAGACAAACATAGAACACACAACACCACACTGAAAACCAAAGCTGGAGTAACACGAAGCCTACAAAAACCAAGGTGAGTTGAGGTGCTCCGGAAGGGAAAACAACTTCTGCTCCAATAGTGGCACCCGTCGTGTTACTCATTAGACAAATCCGGTGTATAGTCACAATCGATGTTAGTCACAACTGGTATAGAAACGGAATTGTATTCACGAAAGGTTTGTTGTTTATTTGTGAAGCAACGAGGAAATAATTTCCTAAATTAAGATATTAGAAAGCCCTTTTGGGCAGGGTATGTGAGATTTGCAAGGCTGCAAATTTGGACTAAATCAACTAACACTTAAATTGAACACTATTGGGTGTTCATTAGTGATACACAATTAAGTGTATCTACATTTTATTGTACATGTTTTAACACTTTAATCTATTATTGAAGTGTTTTTTTTGTTTTTGTTTGGCAATTGAAAACGTAATGCGGACACCATTCATCGCAATTAACTATGAATGCATTCCGATAGACGACAAAAAGTACTTAAACATCATATTACATCCTTCAGTATATTAACACTTGGGAGTATTAAAGTATGACATGAATGAAATTCTCTTCAGCGTAAAACCAGTTAATACTTATACATAATTATGTACTTAAAAATTAATTTTGAAGAAAACTTTTAAAATCAAAAGGATATAACTTGGTGTCAAGTATATGGAAAATTACCACAATTTAATAATTTGTTTTTTTTTTTTCTTCAAAGGAGCTGGTTGACTATACCATACCATATTGTTATAAATTGATTTGTCATTTCATTGTACATGTATCAGTGTATCTCAACTAATTATAGACCTGTTATCGGTAATAAAACAATAAGTTGACCCCTTTAGAATGACGTTAATCCGGATTAGAGTTTAAGGATTCCACGACTGGATGACATTAGAACATGATTTGAACATGTATTACCCCTATACAAGAAATTTTTTTCATAAATACATATAGTGGAAGTAAGATGGCAGTCAAAAAAAAAACATAGAAACAAAAACAAATACATTTATACTTTACACTGTTTAGATTAGTCTTCAATTCAAAATATAAGTTCTTTTCCCTTTTATAAATATCCTTGTCCAAAATGACTTTCTATATTGCAACCGAAGTTAAATTGAATGATATCAATGTCAAATTTGTCTTCCAAATTGTATACCAGGTGAGCGATTAAAGGCTCCAAGGAGCCTCTGGCCTGTTTTAGAAATAGGAATCACTTAAAAATGCCATTTGAAAAGTTTTTATAAATTCTTGTTTTTTCTTCTTGATTTAAATGGAGAGATTCTACTTAGACAAAACCTTAGAAAATGAAGAGATATAAAAATAGGAGACCATTAGACACCAAATTACAGTAGAATTTAAACTTCTACAGGTCCCATTACCGCCTTCAATAATAAACCAGAGTCCATACTTAAACGGAAGCTGTAAAAGGCCTTTAAATACAAAAGTAAACCTAAAATAAACCACGATAATCTACCTATTGTGAACAAATAACAATAAATGACTAATTAAACAAAACGACAACCACTGGACTACAGGTTCCTGGCTTGGGAGCATTCAACCCTCCCCCTAACCAGGGACAGTGGTGCGACAAAACAACATTAAAACTCCTTATAAAAATCAGTTCAAATGGATTTAACACTTGAGATCGATACTGAAAACAAATACAATTCAAACAAATACAAGATACAACAAAATATCGACGTAAAAAAAGTATTCGGAGTAGCTGTCTGCTAGTTAAAAACCTAAAACGAACCTATCAGGTAACAAAGTTTTCCTTTAGTTAAAAACCCAAAACCAACCTATCAGGTAACCAAGTTTTCCTTAACTACGGTGTCAAGACAAACGCGTACAAATTTTCCGCCAAATTTTCCTGATGGTTGTATCCCGAAAACGACCACAATGACCCCTAAATTATTTATGCTCAATTTGTTCAAATGTGAAAGATCATAAGCTTTTGAAATCTTTGCTATTTTTAATATCAGCAGCGAACATCTTTTAGGCCTTCAACAACGGATGAAGATTCGCACCGTAGCACAAGCTGTGAAATAATCGGAAAAAATGTGATGTTATTCATATGTAACAATAACCGGTCACTTAATCTTAAACTGCAAAACAGAAAACAATATCATCCATTAGACGACTGTTTCCTGGGTTTAGATCGACATGCACAATTTATATTAAATATGTTCGTGAGCGCAAAGCTATTTTTTTTTTGCCTGGCTATTTGTGTATTCGATGCACACTACCATCTCAAGTTAGAAATAGACAGTAAGAAGATTTATCAAGAAAACTACTGAGCCAAGGATTTCTCAGGCAAACACCGGAAGTTATGATTTGGTTGACCGGTACGAAATATCCATTTAACAAATGACAGTGGATACCTTCCCACTGTCATGAATACAAATCCGTTCCTATACAGTCGATTTCGACTATATAACGGATTATACTTCTGAGTAACACGACGGGTGCCACTAATGGAGCAGGCGGTGTTTACCCTTCCGACACATCTGAACTCATCCTGTTTTTTTTGGGATTCGTTTTACTCCAGCTCTAATTTTCAGTGTAGTGTCGTGTGTTCTATGTTTGTCTTTCGTTTTAATTTTTGGGCTATGGTCTTGTCTGTCTTCTGACCTAACGATTTCTGTCTGCCCCTTTGGTATCTTCGAATTCCTTACCCATCCCAAAAAACAACAAAACGGGATGGATAAATCCGAGCAAAGCACTGTGCTCCTGTTTTACATATTTGGAATCAAAGTAACAAGTATCAGTAGACAGATCACTCAAACAAATGTTAACTTGCAATGCATTTGAGGTTGGTATTGTTTCTGTATACTACATTTTCATGATGGAAAAGTTGCATCAACATTAAGAACACAGACCAGCAAAATATTTATGATTAAGTTTCGAATCAAAAGTTGTGAAATCAAACAAGATTTAAAATGTTAAATAGTTTTTGTGCTGAGAATATTGTGACGTAATTATAATATCAAGTGCAAATTAAAAAGCCACTTGGGTAATCTGTATTGCATTGTTCTTGTGTCCAATGGAATGTGCGAAATTGCGTAAGATCAAAGCTTACATTTGATCAGGCGCTTTAATAAAACGTCGATATCTTCCGGCTTGGTGTGTGGTTTTTCAAGTACCAATTTTTACTCCACTTTAAAATTATCACTACCTTAGTTTAAATTTAAAATGTCTTGTGAATCTTGAAGAAGTTGCTCTACAACTTTTTAAAACAACGACTTCTAGAAATTCGGAACGTATATGCAAAATAACAAAATAAAAACAAAGGAAAAAATATGTTAAGTAGATTTTTGTTTTTGGTGGTAGATTGATACAAGATAACACTGTGAATAAGATGCAACATTTTGAAAAATTTCAACAAAATTTCAATAATGTATTTTAAAAAAGTTCGTCTACAATATGTGGACAAGATACTCAAAAATTGGCAGTAGGCAAAACATAGAATAATTATCATTTGTGCTTTAAATCACAAAGTACCCATTCTCGCTAAATTTGTATTTTCTAGAAGTTTGCTTCAATGATAAACGAAGAAAAAACACTGTTTCACCCAATAAAGACAGACGGGAAAAAGAGAAAGCGAGAACAAGAATGAAACAAAAAATCGAGAACTCAATCACAGAATAACAAAAACTGATGAACAACACCGTACCCACCTAAGTGCTAGAGTAAACTCGGATGCTTCTTAGAAATTTTGCCGTCTGTGAATACACTTGCCCAATGTCTGATCGCCAAAACGTTATAGTTTAATTGTCTCGTTGCACTTGAGTCCAAAAAGGGCTTTTGGTATTAGGAAAAACTATTACTTTTCGATCGTTTTCAATGTTAGAAATCTTGCTAGCAATGTATCTAATTTTAGTTTGAATGGGTGCAGTGTAAGGAAATGACCTTAGATTAATTTTTATAAAATATAAAATTAAAAATGAACGTGCCTGGTTAAAATCGCTTTGTAAAATCAATGTACGTGCCTGATTAAGATACTCATTCGTCAATAAACCAAAAACTTTGCAATTCTGCCTGCCATAAATATCATGACTAACAAAAAAATATTAGTTCAATGGTCAAATCTTTCAAAATCTTACCTGGAAATATACTATACCAAACAATAACACAATCTCCTCCATTTTCGTCTTTACATCACATTTAGATTTAACGAATTCTTATAAGTATTTTTAATTGAAATTTTCTTCTATGCTTTCGGTAATTTGTCTTCCAAATATAATCACATTATTTTATATATACACGATATTTAATAATCGTAGACATAATGGATTGCCGCAGACACTCAGAATACCCTATATTTAACGTAGATTCTTTCTACTTTGTTAAAACATAGTCCATTCACAAAGAAGACCGTTGCAAACTATCATTTTAAGTTGTTTTCGCATTCCTTTTATCGCATCATATTAACTAATGAAAAACGCAAAATCACCACCTTAGTAGGAGATTACGTCATCTTTCTGAAAAATTGCACAAACAGTTGGACTTCAATACAGTCAAATTGAGAGTTAATTGTTCGAAGAAACATCTTTCTTGACTGAAAATCAATCACTACTGAAAAAATGAAACAAAACGTAATTTGTGAGGAAGTGTAAGAATATGAAGATAGATCTGTTTCTTATCCCCTAGTTTACTTTTTTACGATAACCGAGTTATGCAGTGTTATTGTAACTTTTGAATATAGACAACGTTGTGTCTTTTCCAGTTAAATATTGTTAGGTTTTTATGATATAACTGTATTGTTGATATTAGTATTGTTTGGTTTTTATTTTATATATCCTGTGATTGCTGATGTTAATATTTTAAGGTTTTAACTATATATCTTGCTTTGTTAACAAATTATAGACATATGGTTAAAATTTGAAAAAACTGATTTATTTAACACTTTTTCTGTAAAGCCCATTGAATAAATTTTCACAAATGACAATTGATTTCTTTCCACTATCATAAATACAAATCCGTTCCTATACCGGTTGTGACTACATACCGATTGTAACTATATACCGGCTTTGACTACTGAGTAACACGACGGGTGCACGAGTGGAGCAGGAGTTGTTTTTCCTTCCGTAGCACCTGAACTCACCCTGGTTTTTGTTGGGTTCGTGTTACACCAGCTTTAGTTTTCAGTGTAGTGTCGTGTGTTCCATGTTTGTCTTTCGTTTTATTTTGTTGGCCATGGTCTTGTGTGTCTGCACCTTTGGTTTCTTCGAATTCCGTCTTCAAAAATAAAAAAAAAAAATAAAAATAAAAAAATAAAAACTCGCTAATAACGCAAATTTGTGAGTTCTACTCAAAAGCACTAAATGTTTCAAATAAAAAATTAAATTAAAATGTACTTATGGTTTTTACTGGCTTTTACAGTTTTAATAGGAGGTGGAAAATGGCCTTGGAAAGTAGCTTTTCTTGTGGTTACTTCTTCTATATTAAAAATATCTGCTAGTTTTTGTTCTATACGCTTCCGTATTTACGCTATGTAAGATAAGCTTAATAACTCAAAACAAGCCGGGTGACTTATACTACATTTCATTCTAAGTATATTAAAATTTCACCAGGGCAAGGTTTCAGCATTGATCCAACTTGAACGCAGTTTGTAATGTTTAAATATCTGTAAACAACCAACTAGATCTGAAATTTAAAATTATAAAAAAGATAACCTAATCCTAACAGCAAAGTAGCATCATCGTTCTTATATTTCGTTTTGCATTGAAGCTGGTCAAAGACAAACCACCGTGATCGTTCCATTTTGCGTGTTTTGTGTCTTTTCATCCCTCTTAACAGTCTTTTTTCCCGATTGTCATGTAGAAATTAGGACAAAGTTTTGTTTCATCTATTCCACAAGCATTTTATTTTTCCCCGCCAATAGAGGTCAGGAGCATTAAGGTAGTAACTAAGAAAAAAAATTTCTTCACAGTTTCAAAATATAGTTCATGTTTATCATATTTATAACATTCATAATAACCAGACAAACAGGGTTAACACTTCTATACATTTAGAAATATGAAAAAGGGTTAACAATTCTTAAGATTAGCTTCCCTCCAATACCTTAATATTCAAACTGACAATTCGGTGTTATATCTATATCCCCTTATTATTCCAATTCGAACGTTACTCCTTGTGCGTGCTGGTTATTATCCAAAATAACTTTACACAATCTAGCCTCGGGACACTTTATATGAAGATCTTTAGAGTAAACGAGATGTACATAAAGGCGATCAAGGATTTTTAAAACAGAATATCATTAATATAATGTTTATTAAAATGAAGGTTCTACGCTAGTTACTATCTTTTTCGGGTTAACTTTCATATATAATTATTTTCATGTAAATGAGAAGAAGAAAAAATCCATTGAAATACTGACTACTTAATTAATTATCCGTGCATCAAACTTTAAAGACATGCCGTTGAACACTTTGGATCTTTAATTTAATTTAGTTTGCAATGACATTTTATAAAATTAACCTTACATTTATATCTACAAAGGTATCCTTTACCATTTTTTGTTGAATTAGCAAACACATGCAAGAGTCAATTTTATTTTGGAAACTAGTTATAATATCTACATGTCGAACGGTGATATAGGATGAAGATATGATATTCCTACACGAGGATATTGAAGTATTAGAGGTTTTTCGTCATTCAGTAGCAAGTGATACTATTTTACCCGGGTACTAGGTTAAGTTACAATTGTCCTTACAAGTGTCAACGTTACGAACCTAGGTTTAGTTGTTCAAGATAATATTCTGTGTTCAACAAACTTTTTATATGGAAATAAGTTTACACCTTTTACCCCAGTTCAAATGATATCATGACAAAGTACCTTGTAATTTAGTGTTGAAATTCTTTGATATCATTTTCTAAATTCTTAATATTTACAAAAGAAGACCAAATTCAATTTTCGTTTGAACGAGGGCAATTAAAAATGTCAACAAAATTTGATTAAGTAATTTTATACAACTGACAAGCCCAGCGTTTTTAGAAATGATGAAAAAGTAAACAGACAGAAATTCAATCTTAAAACACTCGTTTGATATAAAATCTAAACGTTGGACATGCATTTAAATTCCTTTCTCAAGAGTACAAACATTGTGATGACTGACATCAAACGTAAAACACGTAAAACGACGTAAAGTCAACCCCGAAAACGATAATCTGTTTCACCTACGGCAAAGACGAAATCCTTTATAGCTACTTCAAAACGAGTTATAATCACTTCAGTGTAATGATTATACGGTCAAGGATATGCTTTAGACGAAACGGTAGACTTAAATCGAAAGATTTTTTTAAATGCACAATAGGCATAAAAATAATAAAGCCTACACAAGAGCAAGTCTACATTTTATTTCCGGAACAGTATTACTAGCTCCATAAAATTATGATACTAAACATCACACATTTTTTTTTCTGATAAACAGGTTTGCAGCTTCAGCATAATAACTTGAGACAAGTCAAATCTAATTCTCTGGATTTTGGTTTTCATGCCTACGATTAATTTATTACTGCTTAACGCCTAGCGGGTAATATTTCAACCATATTCTGGACGGAAGCATGTTAAAAACAATAAATCAATATGTACAACTGTAAGCAAGGGACCGGTAAGGGGGGAAATTTTCCACTACCACTTGACAAAATACGGGTTGGAAAGGGTAGAAAAATTAAGACTTTTTACTGACCGCCTGACTATTCAAAATGAGCTGTTTGTTACACGGAGCCTGCTACATATAAAAACCTGGCATTTCCAAAATATTGGGCGTCTTTAACTTCATCCTTCGGACAGATTGTGCATCCCCACAACCAGAGACGTAGCTTTTAGAGGCTTATTCCTCCAGACGGAGATCAAAGTGCCTACTCCGGCATAACTTCCGAAGAGGCGGTCGAGTATTTCTTGATCCGACTTGAACTAACACACGCCCATTTAACAGGGGTATCACTTGCAGGCGAATTCCTCGAACGACATTATGTATACTCCGGCCGCCATCTGGAGTTTATCCGTTTTAAAATATATTTCTGTCACTAGATTTTCATAACAAATAAATGATATTGTAAAATTTTGATTCAATGATGGTATCCTTTAAAAAACCATATCAATAATACATGGCCTGTCTTATGGTAAAATCTGGCATGTGAATCGATCAAAAACCGTCTAGAATCGGTTAAACGTTTCAACACTAATGGAAGAATTCCCAAAGTATCAACATGGGAACAGCAGTGACGCCTTCGCTTCGTCAACTGGCTTTTAGTTGTAAAACTTCTATCATTTGAATAGCTCAGCACTCTTCAAAGTAAGTTCTTGTAATTTTGTATTTAAGAAAAAATCATAATATCATGCATGAAAGTGGAAATATCGTAAAAACCAATACATTAAGAAATAAAGGTCGTTTGTTCGACGAACAGATGTAAGGTCTTCACCCAGAAAGTTTGAAGGTTTGGTATCAAGATACGCTTGTTGTTCAGGACAAAAATATTATAACCAGTAACCAAAATATTATTCTTTATTGAATATTACCTTCACAGTTCAGAAATATAGGGTTCAATGCTAAAAACTTATATGTTATTAGTAGGTTGGTTGAATGATTGATTGTTGTTTAACTTCCAGTGGCAAATATTTTATGCAAATTCAGGACGAGAACAATAAATCATAGAAAGGGCTAGCTGGGGGTTAGGCCGGGGAATGGCAACATGATGTAAATTGGGACTGTTTCTGGTAGGGGCGGTATATTTAGCCTATGCAACTGGCCACCTATGGATCACTTATTACCAGCTGTTGGAAAGGATCTTTTACGGGCTGAGAGCGTGGCATTTTCACAACACGAGGCACGGCGGTAACGTTCCCGACGAGTTGAGAATTTATACATTCCGCCCAACCAACGAATGTCCCTTAAGGAAGGGTTCTGCCTCCTGACGGTGAAACCGAGCAACATATACATTCCGCCAACCATCGGACGCCACTTTAGCAGGGGTACAAATGTACTACCTGCAGGCGGAGAACCGGAACGGCCTTTTTATATATTCCGGCCAACCTCGGGACGGACTATGATCATCGATCCTTATCTCATTTTCTCTTTATAACTGTGATGAAAAGGAATTCGAAGACACCAATGGGGAGACAGAAATCGTCAAGTCAGAAGACAGACAAAACCATGGCCAACAAAATCAAACGAAAGACAACTATAAAACACGAACACTACACTGAAAACTAAAGCTGGAGTAACACACACCCTAAAAAACCAGGGTGAGTTCAGGTGTTCCAGAAATAGTAACAAACTCCTGCTCAACTATAGTGGCACCCGTTGCGTTACACATTAGACAAACTGGTGGATAGTCACAATAAATGTTAGTCACATCCGGTATAGGAAAGGATTTGTAGTCCAGATAGTGTGAAGATATACCGGTGAACTATATCATGATGGCGACCGAAACATTTCCGGAATGATGACACTTTTCCTTCCCTGAGAAACTCTTGGCTCAGCAGCTTTTCAGCAGCAACCATCTATCAATAAAATCCTGAAAGGAAACACAAGCCCTGGTGTAGCGTATCAAGTAAGAAATATACCTTTGTATGCTGATGCGGCTAGAATGATGCTAGAAATGAACTGAAAGTTTACAATATCAAAATAAGAGTCATCTTTGTTGTGTTTCAGTTTTTTTGTTAACCCACCCTTACTGTCAATATCTTGGTTTAAGTCTAGGTATGAGAAATACCTTTCTGTTTCTGTAGTATCTTTGATTGCAAGTTCAATTGGATTGATGCGGTCAACATACTTAAATTTAGAGTTATTCAGGACATCACCTTTATAGCGGAACATGAAACCAAAAGGATTGAGAATTTTCTCAGAAGGCTCATAATGATTTCAGCTTCATACGAATAAAGGAATAAATCTGTGAGAAGGGGTCTACAGTAGTTCCCCATTGGAATGTCGAGAGTTTGTTGAAACACACGTCCGCCAAACTTTACAAAAATGTTGTCAATCAAGAAATCTAGCTTTCTTGAGATGTCATCTTGAGAGAAACTTTCGTTAGAATCAGAGTGGCTAATAACAAAATAAGGTTTGTCCCTCGCTTGAACCATATATTTGTATCTGCGTTTGCCATTTTATTAACTAATTTGGTATAAAATTTCATTATATTTCTCATAAGTTTTGAAATATAACATTTTGATTTTGGATCTTAAAATGATTTGAGCCTTGGTCCTTACTGAAAATGAATTATTATTTTAAAAAATCATTTCTGTACTATTCATAGTTTAGGAAATTCAAAAATGCATTGTATATTGTTGTTAAGAACTTTAATGTCGTTCCCATGGACTTTGAGCTTTGACCATATTTTGTGCGTCATATTACTCTAAACATATTTGCAATTTAATGTTACTTTCTATAATATATATTTATGTTTTCAGATATATTTAAAAACCTGGATTTTGAACACAAGAATGAAAGCTGTTTATGGACCCTTTGTCGATAATAGTTGTTGAACCCGAAACATCATCTTTGATTTTATTAGACCATATTTCAGTTTGCAAGAAAATTTCAAAACATCTAGTTGCAAAGGCACTTGGCTGGTCGTATTGAAGACTTAGTATTGAGTCTTCCTCGGAAGACGCGTGTCGCCTGCTTGCTCTTTGGCAGTGCGGCAACGAAAAAACGGAGAAATTGAAAATAGGAGAAATAATACATCAGTTATTGATAAAGCACGTTTTAAAGTTTGGGTAATTGTTCCTGCACGGTTCATTAGGAGTAAACA
>JAULBM010235330.1:0-16989 GCA_032357055.1 Geukensia granosissima
GAGTTTTTACAACTTCATTTAAAATTAGCTTGGGTATTTTTTTACCCGAAAACATCGATCTTGGAAATTTTTTTAGCAATTTTACTCGAGTGTCGAAAAAATAGAATTTTTTAAAACTTAAAAAATCTCTGAAATTTGAAAAGTGTCGAAAAATTAGAGCATCGAAAAATAAGAGTAATAACAGTAAATACTAAATCCACCTTGTTTACAACAAGAATACAGATGTAAAATACTGTTTGTCAAATTACACAAAACAAACCTTACAAAATACAAAGCGGTAGATATAGGGTAAATGTGTGTTTCTTGTGTGTGTTTTTCCTGTTTGTAACAATACCAATCGATTTGATGCAAACCCATTGTTTATTTGGGTAAAAGAGACTGTCTAGATCCAAGGTTCTCACACTTTCTTCATACTTTTTGCCTTTTCCAGGTTTTGTTATGGACACTTCCAGATCAGGTTTCATAACACTTTAGATTGCTGGCGCACTGGTTTTTAAAATGATCTAGATTTTAAATACAGGTTGCTGTTTATAAAAAGGAATCATTTCCTCTTAACTTATTAATACTGAAACCATTCATGGTTTTGCTAACTGTCACAACCAATACTTCTGGCACCACAGAATTAACAAATTATTCCCAGAACTTTCAAATTTCGAGTTCTTCAAAGAATTTCCCCAACCTGGAATTGGATAATTAAAATTGCTTTTTCCCATTTTTCAGATAACTTAGAAGCCCTATATCAGAAATCTGTCTTTAGAGAGAAGAATTATGTCCAAAAAAAGTTAAGATTTCGTGAAAGTGCATGTCTTAACAAAATGCCAATGCTTAATTAAATTCTCAGTCCAAAGGTTGATTATGACTGGTTGAACACCATGACACAGTTAATAATACATATTTCCAATCAATGGGTTCCACTTCAGTGTTTTTTAGGATGTCAGAAATAAGACATACTTTGTTCAG
The DNA here is from genome assembly GCA_032357055.1 of Geukensia granosissima. Lineage (NCBI taxonomy): Eukaryota > Metazoa > Mollusca > Bivalvia > Mytilida > Mytilidae > Geukensia > Geukensia granosissima. The sequence goes on from JAULBM010235330.1 coordinate 961, forward strand.
CAGTCTTTTTATTTTCCAGTTTGACAATAAATTCCAGTAAACTACTTCCATGTTGTAACCCTCGTTGATGTAGTACTTGCAGCAGTTGTGACAAGGTTAAGTCATTAGGTAATGGTTTATCTGAAAAATTAAAAAAAAACAACTTCACATCAGTTAAAGAAATAAGTATTCATTTATTATTGTGATATATCAGATTACTTTATGCAATTCTGACGAAATTCGCAGACAAAAATATCTGTAAAATCAACAGATGTAAGATTGAAAATTCTTATAATTACTGCTCAATGATATTCATGTAATTCATATTAATAATAGTACTAGTTCTAAACAATTTGTTATACCTATATTACCCTGTACAGAAATCTGAGACAGAACAGACAGAGGACAATTTCATTTCGCAGATAACATTTAAAGTAGCATTAGCACAATTTTTTTCTGAACAACTGCTTTGATCAGATAATATGAGATATCACTCCTAAACAAACATATTTTAATGCATTTCAATAAGTAGTTAATTACCTTCTTTTTCACACTGTTTCCACTAGAAATGTGAATATATTGTACTTATTGTAAATTAGGAAAACAAACATCTTGATTTATTTTTCGCACCTTTACAGGTAGTCTTACTTTTTGGATCATTGTTCATTGTGCAAGGCACTCCTTCACTGACAGTTTCAGGTAAACCAGAATAAAGATTTCCTATCACATACTATGATTCCTGGTTTACCGGTATTAACATTCTTGTTTAGTATTTCGTGCCAAAGTCATTTATTGATTAGGTTTTTGGTTTTTGATTATTTCTTGTTTATAAGATAAATTGTGACAGTTTTGAACATTGACAACAACTAGAAAAATAACTCAATTATGGATTTTTGAGAATTCAAAGTTTGAACACATGAAAGAATTTGAAAGTTTTGAAGTAGTAGGTATGGGAAAAAAATCCTAGTACCAAATTGATGAAAAAAGACATCATCAGTGAAATTCTGTCACTTGTAAATTATTTTATACTTTTAAAGTAAAAAATATCAATTTATTTTGTGGTATAATTCAACTATCTCAATATTCATAAAAGTTGATGATTTTCTTTTTAAAATACCCAAATTTTAACATTTTCACAATAAACTTACCAAAATATCAATAAAATATGCTAATATTTATTAAAGCAGAGAATCTACAGAGTCTGTAAACGCTACACTGGTAAAAAGTGACTTTTTTTTTTAAACTGTGTACCACTATGTAAACTATTTATGCTTAACTATGTTGAATCATGAAAATTAAATTTGAAAATAATTCACTTTAGAACAGGACTTCTTTGCAATGATTTCTGCAAAGTACCAATTTAACTTTATGGTTTCTGACAAGAAGATTTTGGAAATTAGACCAATCAGAACACATAATTGGCACTGTGGGCCATGTTAACACAACTTTGGTAAAGGACCACCTGCCATACATTTCTGCAAAATTTGGTTAAAATCTGTTTAGTGGATAATGTCAAAAGTTAATAGCAGACAGTGCTGCCACCACTGCCGATGGGCTTAAAGTGTTGTCAAAAGCTCACATGGCCTTTTAGGTCAGGTGATCTAAAAATCAAATAAGGGTACAAATACAGTTTTATCAATTCATTAACAACAATTATCATGAATGTATATTATGTGTTGTCACTGTCAGGAAATTCATCGACCCAGTGCTACGTTGCTCATTGAAAGGGTTAAGGATAAGTGTAGATGTTTGTAATTTATACTTTTTGGATGGCTGTCTTATTGACAATCATAACACATCTATTTCTAGATAGAACACTTACTTGGCAACAATGGATGGTAGAGTGTAAAGTTAGGAGGTTGTAGTTGTGAACTAACAGCATCAGCAGTATATCTCCTTCTCCGTGTAGGTGGACGGGGTGGCAAAAGTTTACTGGAAGATTTGTCATCTTTCTCCCTCTTCTCCTTAGCAATCATACCTGTAACTGTTAATATATAAAGAAACATTAACACATCAGAATTAACAAATTGAATACAGTACAAATGTCTTCTTTCTTTCTTTGAATTTTTGATTTTTTTTTACCAGTTAAAAGAACAAGAATTAAAATCTTGCTCTAAATACACTTAAGCTTCAAATCCACTATGTTGTTAATACCAACAAAAGCAAGGCCCAGAAGTATTTAAAAAGACAATATCTAAACATAATGTAAAATTTCCCATTAACTTCAAATAAAACTTTGATAAATGTGTATTTTCCATATATCTTTCTTTAATAAACTTTAATACTCATCTTGTTCACACAGTAAACATTGAATATTTCACTGATTGACTGAAATGTGTGTTTAATGCCATTTTATAATAATTTACAAATATCACAAACATGTTACTGTACATAACCATAAAGTTGTTCATTGTACTAGTGAATAGGATGAAAGATTAGCAACAAATTTTCCCTTCTGTAGCATTTAATACTTACCGACACTGCTGGAGATGTCATTGAATTCCGAAGTGATGTTAGCCAGATCTTTCTTAGCATCATCTGATGGTTTATCTGTAGGCTTGTCAACAAACTGTCCTGGTAGGGAATATGACTCTATAAATAGAGAAAGTATAAAAAATTATTACATGTACATACATTTATGTGAATGGAATGTGACCATTAATACAGAATATATCAAAATCTAATACATGTACATATGTACTTTATACAAATTATAAGAGTCTCAGTATTTCAAATATTGCTCTCTGTTTCAAATACATTTATTAAATATGTAAATTGTATTGCTTTTTAATAATTATTAAATATCTTTTTAATAAATCTTGCCAATTACAGAGTTGTTAATGATTCATAGAATTTGATAAAATATTGTGGCAATATATTCAGTGAATCACAAATGATTATTTCTCAGCCAACTTCCTACTCTCACTAATATGTTATATAGTATAGGCTTACATCGAAAAACATGTTCGCAGATATATATCAGATTAAAAAAACTTAAAAAAGAAACCCACCTGATATTTTATGAAGCAGCTCTGAACAAGTCATGTGAAGACTGACTAACATACACTGACAGCTCCGTCCTCCACAAAGTTTTGGATGCTCCATTGGCATAGCATTCTTACACGTTTGTATTTTCTGTTGTTGGTTCTCTAACTTCAGTGACACCAGTATCTTCTCATCCTCCAGTAATACTTGTAAAAACAGACACCTGGCAAATCCAGAGAGTGGAAAATTACCACCTCCAGGACCTAAAAAATAACCATTCAGCATTTAAAGAGTAAAAATCATGAAAGATTACAATTTGCTGAAGAATGATGCCTATTGATTGGAAAAAGCTGGGAATTTTGGTTTATATTCATGGCAATATCAAGACTTTTTAAGAATCAATATTGTGGATGCCCTCACTTTGCATATTTAACATGCAACTGCATATGTTTGGAAAAGAATTGAACATTTTATCTAATGAAACTCGACAGACATACACAAATGATTCAATGAATTCAAGTTCGTACAAAAAAACAGAAAATGTTATGCTGACAAAGGGTGATGAAATCACAGACAAAATGTGTGACCAGAAGTTGTATGCATGAGGAAAATAAAATCAAAAGATTAAAAGGCAGCTACTTGTTATACAATAGATATTCTGGTGTTGATAAAACCTGGATGTTTACAATATTTGTATTATAGCTATAATATAAAACCTGCATAGCATATAATATCATATACAACTCTCTTGATGCTATTTCACGTATGTAATTGTAACAAATACATAATTTGTAGTTGTCATGAATTCCTATTAACAAAACACACATTTAAGTTGGTCCATAAAATATGAATAAGATCACATTTATTTTAAATCTGTAGTTCTGGGTTCCCTTTTTTAACTAGAGGTACTGTGGGCAATCAGCACACTAAATGATAGTCCTTGCTACCGTAACAAACTGGGTATAATGGCAACTAATGGGATAAACTGAGGGTTTTCTCAACACAAGAACTGACCAATCAAGTGATCACATTTTGTTTGAGGAAGTTTTATAAAACTGAAGTTTGGAATTTTTTTTTCTGAATGGTTATTATTTGTATATTTTTGTCCATCTGTTGACTGCCAATATGCATTCATTTAAGATACCATACCATTTTTGGGTCCAACAGACTGCTCTTTGATGACTTCACACATGACTTTAGCAAACAACAACTGATTAACCAGATGACAGGATATTACTCTGTTAAAGAATTGTACAGCTGCTGTTTCTATAGTAGTCCTGTCTTCTACTGACATTGGCTGCAAAAATAATAGGAATGATTTAACATTGCAAAGGCTGTTTATACTTGTTTATACACGCATATTCTATTTGGATTGAAATTTTTGCTTCATCAATTTTATTAAAATCATACTGTTCATGTAAATCTTTGCAATCAGGCTTCAATTTCAAAGATTTTCATTGGAGAAATCAATCTCCAAGTAAAATAACTGTCCAAAATACAACACAAAATAATAATTATAGATCTGAATCTGAACTAAAATCTTATGGTATCGTGTCATATACTTTATGTGCCTGTGACAAGCCAGTATCTGAAGTCCAGTGGATTTTGTTTTTATGTTTGTTACTCATAACATAATATGTTATGTTGATGAGTGTCACTATTGAATTCTTTTCCATTTCATTTTGTGCGGCTTCTTTGACAGCCTGTTTTAAGGTATGGATCATATTGCCCTGTTGAAGGCCACACAGTCAGCTGTAGATCTTTAATTTTATTTTGGACTTTGGTGGTTTAATGATTGACATTTCTATCACTTCTTCTAGTTTCATACTGACTTTGTCATGCAAAGATGGAAGATAGTTAAAGTACAACTTAATTGTGTCTTTGACAATGTGAACACTATATACCTCAGATTTACTGCCTGCTTGCTGTGGTACTGTTGTGGTCTGTACAGGAGCATTACAGAGTAAAGTGAGAAGTGACGGCCAGAAAATATTACCCTCGGCCTCTCCTAACCAATCCTTCATCACCGGTTCTGTTGATAATTCAGCAAAGAAATGTAGCACAGCACCAACTAAATCTGCCGTAATCCACAATGATTTATCTGCAAAAACATAGAAAACAATTCAGCACTTGGCTATCAAGCTCAGATGCTAAATATTTACTGTATTTGGCAGTAGATAATATACATTTGTACATAATATGCAGGAGATTTTCAGTCCTAAATCAAAGGAAAACGCTAGTTCGCTTTATTATACGCATAAACTTTTGATAAAAATATCTAAGTAAAGATCATCATGAATGTACAAGAATTCACAACTGTTCGATAAATATATAGTTTAATATACTGATCGAGTCTTCCTTTCTTTGTATCTAACAGTTTAAGCATCTTTTCATTAAAAATAACCTTAAATATAAATGAATTTGAAGATCCACTTGGTCACTTTATAAAAGAAAAAGAAATGTGATTAATATATATTTTCTTTTCCTGGGCTTATTATTTGCTGTTTCTAGAGGAAAACAATATTTTAAAACCATCTGATGTTCAGTCTTGGCAATTCAAGTTTTAACAAATTTCTTATGTTATGAATTTTAAAAAAAATATTGAATCATCATTACATACTGGTATTCCACATGACAATCTGAAGCATGAACAAATGACAGGAAACATTGCATTTATATATCATCATCAATCTATAGTTACTAAAATGTAGTGCAATTAATTTCAAATGAAATGCAAATAAATGTGGTGCTTTCTGGAGCACATGCACTTAATACTGTCATAATAAAAAATATGACAGCATATAAAATACAGCTTACCAAGACTACCTCCAGAAGAACTATGACTAGCTGACACACCGACAGATGCTGACTCGTCATTTATAGTTTTACTTGTGTCAGTCAAACCCTCCATGTTGACACAACCATCAGAAAATCTTGAGATCATTTTATTACAGAATTCAAACAGTCCTTGTGCTAACACTGCAGGGAATCCAGAGTCTAACAATTGTCTTATAGCCACTGGCGATTTACAAGAGTTAGCTAGGGTTGTCAAGTGTGTCTCTTCCAGACTAATATGTCTGAACTCCTTCATAAAAACAGACGGAAAGTCCATAAAATGATTGTTTGACTGTATGTGTGACTGTCTATTGTGACTGTTGGCCTCCTTGCTGTCATCAGTCATTGATTCCTGGTGAAGGTGTGAGTTATCCTTTATATCATCAGACACTGAGTCCAAGTAACCATTTCTATCATTGAAACCTATACCAACCCATGTTAAAAGCTGTGTAAAAAACTCAGGACTTATATGACACACAGAACACAACACGGCATCCAAGGATTTCTTCAGAGTAGATTCAGGTTTCAGTGTTATTGACCATTCATATAATGAGCTGAAATATTACAATAGCTTGAAATTTTAAACCTTGCCACATTTTTAAACAAGAAGTATATCAAGTCAATATGCTGTTTTTTCATGTTTGTTGTGTATTTTTTCTGCTATTTGGTTGGTAGTTAGCCATGTTCAATGTTTTGGCAACTCATGTTGTCATTCTTATGACATTGTGCACTTTATAGACAGTGCATTTAGCTGCACTAAACAATATATGTATTTATAAAACAAATCATAAAGAAAATGTGTCCATTGAATATGGATTCCCCACCTCCAGCAAACAGGAATTAGAAAGATGACAGACATGAAAAAAAGGGGACAAGGTAAAACTCGCCCAGATAATTATTAGACCAAACATTAAATCAAACATACACAAGCTGAGAAATCTTTGATGAAAATAGATGGAAATACATTTCATGAGGGTAATGCCCCAGTTGCCTAAAGGTGGGGCAAAAAAATGTGAAAGTCCAAGTTTTGATTTGTACAATAAACCAAATAGCTTTCAGTAAACCAGATTAACTTTTGCTTAACTGCTTTACATGTAGCTATTTGCAGATGTATAATGCTGTTTGTAGCAGACTGCAAATGTATAATTATACTCTTAAACATTCCAACAATTTAATAAATAGTAGAGAAGATTTATTATTAGTTGCTAACTAAAGATTTGACAACATTTCACCGTTTGTTTACATTTACCTGACTAACTCTTTCGTAATAAGGGTCCTCAAATTATATTCGACAGGCCTTTGATGGCTCTGCCATAGTATAACAGCCACACAGTGTATATGTGTAGGAGCTGGACTGGGTAATGATATATAGTTAGTCAGGTGTGGAATTCTACCGTAACCATCACTTGAGTAAGCTGCAGTCTTTTGTAAGGCAACCCTAGCACTGTCTCCTAACCAGTTCAGTAGTGCTTGTACTCTACAATAGATAACATTTCTTTTGATTATTGTTGAAACAGTGAAATATTTGCCACATACAACAGTTTCTCTAAAACTTAATACTGTGAACCAGAAACTTTTCGGGATTGTTTCTAGGTCATGTTGCCATTTTAATTTTGATTTATGCAGTTTTGAATTCATGACTGCTGAGTAAATTAATTGTTTCTAACATTGTACCATTTTCTGTTAGTCATTAACCAAATTAAGTTTATATCTAGCGGCATGTGAATTTTTTTAATTATGTTTCATATACTCAGATAACCATAAGACAACACTTTTCCTGGGAAATCATTAGTTGTGTCAAAATTTCTAAGGTTATAGATAAGATGTTTATTAATGTAAATTCGTAGCAAAATCTGCTTTGCATCCCACAAAAAAAAAACAAAAAAAAACAAGCATTTCCAGCATTTCAAAGTGCATTTAGCTGGTATGCCAACCCATTGGATTTTGAAGATTCTTATTGGTGTATATGGTACGTTTTGAATAGGAACTATAGAATTACCTCTTACAAGTCCCTGGATCTTGGGTTATACCTAACTGGTAAAGAATTTCTACTGTTGAATCATTGGCCAATCCACTAATTTTACCAATAAATGGAGTTCTCAGATCTGTAATAAAAGAGAAGCACAGTGCAACTATTGGTTACTCTTATACCTTTTACAAGGTAATCAAAGCTTTGTTCTTAGAGGTCATGAAATCAGACTGTAGAGTTCTGACAATCTGCTTTATTGGTACTTAACTGTAAGGAAATTGTCCGTTACCAAAAAAGATATTTAAAACACAACTGATGAAAATAAATCTCTACAACACTGTACTTTTTATAAATACAAGTCAAAGGAAAACTTTTACAAGCCAAAAAATATACTATCAACCGCAATATATGATTAACCAATAATTGTGTTTTTACTTTCTTTTAAAGGGTCAGTACCAGCAGCAGATGTGTTTCTAAGCAAGACTGTCCTAATTTATCATGAAAATTTTTTTTTCTAAGTAATATTCTGAACTAATATAACTGTTATTTATTTATGTGTTCTGTTTACTTTTGTTTTTTTTTTTTTTTTTTGGCTGGTTAAGAATGACCTTCTCCTAGACTAGATCAACCGAACAAACAATATAATTACCTAACAGTGGTGAAACTTGTAGATCATGACGATCTTTACTTGGACATTCTTAACTAAAGTCCTCACATATAATATATACAAACTAGACTTTTTCTAGGTTTTAGGGGGGTAAAAGGCACCACTTATTATGTACCAATATGTTATATATACAATGATCAGATAAACGATTAAGTGGATTTGACGGTAACAGGTGCAATTCTAGAATCAGATATTGCTGTGTTATACAACTAAACTGAACAAGCTGAAATTACTCTGAAGGATAAAAGTTTGGTCCATAAAACAATAACAATACCTCTCTGGTGATGTCCACTTGGAGTACGTAACAAATTATCTATCAGTGCCAGTCCCATGTGTAGTGAGTGGAGTCCTAACTTGAGTAACACTGCCTCGATGTTATAAAAGTACACAGAGGAAGCTGATACAGGGGAGACAAGCAAGGCAGAACAAGTATTGAGCAGACTGTTGGTGGTAGCTGCAGCAGCAGCCACTAAATCTTCTACTTCATTATGTGCTGTCAGACAGTGGTGTAACAGTCTTATCCATCGAACACTGAAAATATTAAGATGAAAACAATTTTAACAGTTGTATGTATACCTACATTACTGAATAACTAACATTATAAATACTATTCTGCACTGTATGTAAAGATTTTACTGTCAAAAAATTAAACATAAAAAGAATTATCTGATATTAAAATACTTATCAGGATGGGACCAATCATTTATAGGTGGGTTTCCGTGATCAAATTTTTCATCAAACTTTCTTTAAAATTTCCCGTGCATCTGTTTCCAACTTATGTTTGTGTAAACACCACATCGAACATGTTTGACAACACTTCCAAATCTCATCCAATATTTGACGGTGTTGTCAAACATGTTGGATGAGGTATTAACACTGTCAAATTCGAGTTGAAAACAGATGCAAAGCAAAAGTCTGAAGGAACATGAGCATGTTTGATGAAAAGAGTTCAGTTTTATTTGCTCCTTAAATAGTTTTCATTCAGTGTACATGTGATTGTATTTAATGCATTAGATGGTCCTGATTAGGTTTGGCAATATCAGTTTGTTCACGCTTTAAGACATTAAACTTTTAAGTGTAAAATCACATGCAAAAATATTGACCACATTATTTTCTCGGGGATAGTTTTGCTTACCACTATAAATAGCCAACTGGAAGCCAAATAACTGTATATAAAATAAGAACCATAAAGGACAAATCATGACTGCCAATAAAAAAATCTGTTAAAGAGCAGTAGAAAACCATCCTTGTTTTCTAAGTCATCAAACTAATAACATTCTATCACCTTTGCTTTCATGAAGTCCTAAAACAACAACAAAATGTATGTAAATATAGTGACCTTTAAATGTTCAGATTACTTAAATAAGCCATGTGCTCCTACATGTCAACATAAAAATATTTATAACCTATTAATTACCTTGACTGTGAAATGAAGTCAACTGTTGGCAGCAATATGTTCTGTGTAGAACTACCAGTATAACCAAATGCACTGTATCCCATTAACATAACCTGTGATAACCCAATCGTCATGGAATCTCTGGCTTTGTGTAATCTGATGGTCACTGTAGTGGCAATCTGTGGTCGTTGGAGCTGTAACTTGATGAAGGCTAGACTGCTGGTCATTAATGGCTGACATTGTGGTGTGTTCGTTACTCCATCATGGCTGATCTCCACTGACACAAATGCTGGGCAGGCTGCAATGATAATTGTATTTCACTTAAATACTTGCTAAGCAGTTTTATGTATCCAGACCATAATAAATTTGGTCGAAAAATATCATGTTTGTTTTTCAATTGAGAGAAGACAGTAATTTCATTCACTGATTTTAAAAAATATAAGGTTTCTGAGTAAAAAAGTATCTGTTAACCTGTTTAAATTATCAAAAGATTTACTTAAAATTAATATCACTTTCTGAAGTTTCCAGATCTTTTCCAATGTTTTAACGTTAGATTTGTCTAGCAAATCTGGGTATTTATTATAATCCCGTGGTCAATTTTGGTCCAAATACTTTAAATGTTATAGTAATGTTAAATTAAGAATGTCTTCTAACAATATGTTGTTTTATTTGACACTTTTCAAACCATTCATTAAACAGGAATACTTGCCAACATTACCACATTTCTATGAAAAAAAATCTTTTCATTTGTCATTCCATCTTTATAATATAACATTGTCAATCTACTAGAAAATTTATTTTAAGAAGCCAAATTTGTTTTTTTTGATGAAAATTTTCATTATGTGTCTCATCAATTATATTTGTAGACTTGGACTGCACTTTTCAGAAACCTTTTTATAATACAAATATTTAACCTACTTGTGAGAGAAGCACTATGAGGCTGTATCTGTACTTCACTCAACAGAATAGCAAATGGAAGTTGCATGGTTAAATCTACCCATGCTTCATCTGGATAAAAGTGGTATGACCAAGCTGCTGATCGAGCTCTTCTGTGTGGAGGTGCTGCTTGGATTAAAACTTCTGCTGGACTGGCAGTGGGACTACTAGAAGTGATTGACCCTAAAATTATAAAAGTTGATATATATACTTTTAACTAAATTATAAACAATTTCATTAGAATACAAACATCCAGTGCAAGCAATCAATTGTATTTTCCAATGACTGTACCACTTGTACCAAAAATGGAACACACATAATATTAGTTGGATTAAAATGGTTCATTCAAGCAAACTAAGTTGCAATTAAGTTGTCTACAGAAACTGTTTCTAAATACATAATTTAAATCCTTTTTTTCTGTTCCTGTAATTTCCATCAAATTATTTTACACAAAAAAGATTCTGTGAATGCATTAAAAAAGAAATTTTCTGCAATAAACTATTAATGTTTCTAATGTCTTATCTTGTTTTAGGTATAACTAAATGTACATTAATTCTATATCATAATGAATATAAATCCTACATGTAAGGACTTAAAATAAAACCAGAATAAAAACAACATCCTCCTTAACATGTGTAAATAAAACACATCAGGCTTTATCATTTCTAAATAATACCTGATAATATTGGTATCTTACCAAGAGGGGCAAAGTTTTGTAAACCATCTGCAGATTCTGTGTCATATCTCTTATCATTGTGGGTTTTACCATTTAAGTTCTGCATGATAGTTGAGATCAGACTAGGGCATGTGTTAATAATACGACTGTTACAGTTGACTAGATTCTGACAGATCACTTCTACTCCATCTGAAAAATAGAAAATTATGTCGTCTCAATACTTGTCATCAGTATATATCTAATTTTTAATAAGCATTTTCATATATCAGTAGATTATCATACTTCATGTAAGAACCTTTCATTAGAAATTTAATTCTATTATTTTCACATATTTTTACAAAGGAAAAATAGTGTTGATATTTTATGTGAATGCATATTAAATGCTTATCCATGTAATATGAAAGTCATATGATAATTAATTGGCGGGGTTTTCTCACTTTGATTGACAATGAAGTAAACATTATATTATGCGAATACATATTAAATGCTTATCCATGTAATATGCCAAGTCATGTGATAATTAATTGGCGTGGTTTTCTCACTTTGATTGACAATGAAGTAAACATTCAGAGTTATAATAACAATAATATTGTGTAATCCGTGTAATATGCCTCCGGGTCGTGCATTATGCCTTCAAACCTTGGGACATATTTTGGCATATTACACTGAAAACAATATTATTGTGTAAATGTTCGTTTGCATAAATTTCAAACAACAATGTCTGTATAGATTTTCTTAAATGTATGATGAAGGCGACGTAGAACAGGATTGTTTTTCCATGTAACGGGAATCCCCCATATCTGTTCAACAGGGAAAATTATAAATTGAAATGTAACATAGCTTACGTGATACATACAACAAATTAAGTCAAGATAGAAATTAATGAGACGTTATGAAATGGACAAGACAAAATAAACAAAAAAACAAAAGTTATAATAAGAAAGACACTTAGACGCCATAAACGCCAAAGTCCCGGAAGGGTGAGCACCTTCTGCCATATACATGCTTTTGAAATCAATCTGTCATCAAAACACCTTGATCAACATCTTCAAACTAAACTGGGGTATATCTCTATTGTTGGCTCTTTAAGGAAATATCTACCAGTATCAACAAACGTCATAAAACAAATATTGCAATGCCTATTGCCGCGTAGTTTGTCACTCCAGTTTGATATTAAAGTTTGAAACCGCCTCAGTGGTGTAATGGTTAGGTGCTCGCCTCGAGTGCGGAAGGTCGTGGGCTGGATTCCCGGCCGGGTCAAACCAAAGACATTAAAGTTGGTATTTGCTGCTTCTCCGCTAAGCACGCAGCAGGTGTAAGAGCAAAGACTGGTCGGCCCAGAATCAGAATCTTTTTTGCGGACCGTTGCTTTCGTGAGCTATCAGGTTAAAAATCTGGTTCAGCGTGTGGGTCTAGTACAAAGCAGGGCTCATTCATTATCAGCCATCATTAATATGCTCTCGTCCTTATTATGCATGAAATATTTGCCATTGGACATTAAGCACCATCCAATCAATCAATATAAAAGTTTAATCTGGTCAAATACATTTTTAAATCAAACAAGAAATATAATTGACATTGCATTCATGTTAATATGCACATTTTAGAAATTTTCGTTAATATTCATGGACTAACATGCTATAGGCAATATTTTGGAATCGACCAGGCAAAAAACTTAGTTTGATTTTGCAAATTTATCGAAAAGGGAATTTTATTGCAAAATTTATTGGAAGTCTGCATCTAGAAAATTAATGATTTGGAAGGGAAACTTTGTTCTCTAGGGTTATACATGTGATATAAGCAGTTACTTTACATCATCATGAATAATTAAAATTAATGTACAACAAACGAAATTTGCCACGACTTAAGTCAAAATATATCGAAAGTTCAGCTATAAAGTATGTCATGTTATATATCATTGGAATTCCATTTTTTGCCGAAAGTCATCCTGCAGTTAAAATTTCAGATTTATTCAGCACAAAAAATTTCCCATTACCTCTCTATGTAAAATTTTTTACATTGAAAAAATCTGTCTTAAAATGACAAGTTTTTATAAATACATTTCGCGTATAACAAATAAAAAAAACTTTTATCATTTCTTGTTACCCGAGAACATAAGTTGATTGAACCAACAAAATGAAGAAAATTTTAGAAGCCGAAAAAATTAACATAACACCCTATGGGGAAATTTTTTATTTCAAGATAAAATGAATTTTTAACTACATCTTTAGCTGCGGCAAAAAATTAGAATTCCAACGATATATTATATGATATATTTCATTCTAAAACTTTTGATAGAAATTCACTTTTGTTGTGGCAATTTTCGTTTGGTATACTTTAATAGGACGGTTAAATGCAATCATAATATACAAATATCGAAATATCAAGCCAATAGGGGGAAAACGATAAACAAAAGATAGAACCTCATCGACGATGATAATAACCGGATCAGAATTAGGTTGTCAAGCAAACCTTCCTATGATAACCTAATTGGCTAGAACCAGTGAATTTTGTACATGATTCGCACGAACGATGGCTATGGTCAAATATAAATGAAAGTAAAACCTTGCCAGTTTGTTATTGGTAACTACACTCTTTATTGTGCTTCTAGTATGTCTGTTTATATTGGTACCTACACTCTTCATTGGCTTCTAGTGTGTCTGTTGTGATTGGTGACTACAATCTTCATTGTGCTCTAGCGTGTCTGTTGTGATTGGTGACTACACTCTTCATTGTGCTTCTAGTGTGTCTGTTGTGATTGGTAACTACACTCTTCATTGGCTTCTAGTGTGTCTGTTGTTATTGGTGACTACACTCTTCATTGTGCTTCTAGTGTGTCTGTTGAGATTGGTGACTACAATCTTTATTGTGCTTCTAGTGTGTCTGTTATTATTGGTGACTACACTTTTCTTTGTGCTTCTAGTGTGCCTGTTGTTATTAGTGACTACAATCTTTATTGTCCTTCTTCTGTGTCTGTTGTGATTGGTGACTACACTCTTCATTGTGCTTCTAGTGTGTCTGTTGTGATTGGTGACTATACTCTTCATTGTGCTTCTAGTGTGTCTGTTAAGATTGATGACTACACTCTCCACTGTTCTTCTAGTGTGTCTGTTGTGATTGGTTACTACACTCTCTATTGTCCTTCTAGTGTGTCTGTTGTGATTGGTTACTACACTCTCTATTGTCCTTATAGTGTGTCTGTTGTGATTGGTGACTACACTCTTCATTGGCTTCCAGTGTGTCTGTTGTGATTGGTGACTACACTCTTCATTGTCCTTCTAGTTTGTTGTGATTGGTGACTACACTCTTCATTGTGCTTCTAGTGTGTTTGGTTTGATTGGTGACTACACTCTTCATTGTGCTTCTAGTTTGTCTGTTGTGATTGGTGACTACAGTCTTCATTGTGCTTCTAGTGTGCTGTGATTGGTGACTACACTCTACATTGGGTTCTAGTGTGTCTATTGTGATTGGTGACTACACTCTTCATTGGCTTCCAGTGTGCCTGTTGTGATTGGTGACTACAATCTTCATTGTGCTTCAAGTGTGTCTGTTGTGATTGGTGACTACAATCTTCATTGTGCTTCAAGGGTGTCTGTTGTGATTGGTGACTACACTCTTCATTGGCTTCTAGTGTGTCTGTTGTGATTGGTGACTACACTCTTCATTGGCTTCTAGTGTGTCTGTTGGTATTGGTGACTACAATCTTCATTGTGCTTCTAGTGTGTCTGTTGTTATTGGTGACTACACTCTTCATTGTGCTTCTAGTGTGTCTGTTGTGATTGGTGACTACACCCTTCATTGTGCCTTTAGTGTGTCTGTATCTGTTAAAATATTGTCCGTCTGAATCGCAAAGTTTAAGACCATGGATATCAATATGTAAATATTTTTTTTAATAAAAATACACAGAAATACAAACATTAAGATGTATGTAAATTGTAAGGCTTAGATTGATACCATATAAAATAAGGATATGAAATTATCCATTTTACTTAGAACGGGAATTTTAAATATATGTCATTAGAAAATAAAGAACGATTGATTTCTATGACATCTTTCTTGAACTAACATCAAGTCATTATTTATCTATTCTTTGAAAAACAGAATCATAGCGCATCAGATCTACTGTTCCATCCAAAGTTAGCCACATGTATTCACCATACAAGGGACGTTTAATAAATTCATCCCTGAACATATCATTTTGAAAAAAGAACTATAAAAGACTTCTTGAGAAAACAAAATTGACGAACATGACTTTTATATGTATGTTACAATTCTATACAGTAAAATAACTGTGATAAAGAAAGGATGTTCTAGCATTTGGAGTTGGATACAGGAATATTATTATCGCGGCACAAACGTCTGTTATAAGTTACAACCGTTCCATATTGTTATAAATTCTAAATTCGTGAGCACACGTTATCGTCTTTATCTAGAACTATTAAGATAGACTAGTGTGTAAAATCTTGTAAAATGAATATTCTATTGTGCTACTTCTATATAATGTAAGAAACAAATTTAAGGGAGTAGACCTATGTAAAGGGACATAACTTTTGACAATCTTTGGTATGTTTATGTCAACCATTTTT